>JAOWBN010000023.1:852784-864597 GCA_028565015.1 Pinguicula moranensis | reverse complement strand
TGCAAGATCTGTCATTCCAGTTCCTTATGCCAATCCAGCTGGAGATTTCAGCCTGCTCATTGGTGATTGGTACAGTGGCGGTCACAAGGTAAGAGTTCATTAAGATATATGGGATTTTGTCTGAACTTTTGGGGTTGATATGTTGAAATAAGCTCATGCTGTTAGCTCTAATATGTGGAAATGAAACTTGGCCTTCTATTGCTGTCTGTCAAATGCAAAAAAAAATGGGATGTTGTCAAGTGCACCAGCTGCGATGTAAATCAACACTTGCTTGAAGTTAAGCTTTTACAGGTGTTGCAACAAGTTTTCGATACAGGGAAGTCCCTGCCGTCCCAAGCGGTCATACCAGATCTTCTTACAGTTTTGTTCGAGGGAAAACTTACATGTTGACGGTTTCAAACGTTGGTTTATCACCTCTACAATAGTATTAGACATGGAGATTCAGGAAGCAGGCAAGCGAGCGACTTTTTATTCTTACTATTTTCTTCTTCTTTTTAGTACAGTATCACATGTGCGCTCGATTTTCTACAACATAAGCAACCCTTCTTATAATTGTTACGCCTTCTATTCAACTGAACAGGTGTGATTCAGGGTTTTGTGATACGCCAGCAGTGCAAACTGCTGACTAATTTGAGGTTCTGCGTTGAGGTGGAAATGGTAGTAGACTGAAGCATTTATTGGATACTTGACTGACACAGTTGCTCTTTTAATCAAATGCGCATTCTCTCTGTTTTCCTTCTGGTATTTTGAGCAGCTATTACTCTTCGATTGGATTCTGTGCTATTTATCTAGACCTTTAATTTGGCGTTCTGATGATTTCAATATGTCATATTTGCTTGATTGAAATGCTATTCCGCAGGGAACTTGCCATAGAATTGGGTGCGAAGGTTGCTGCAGTCCAACTCTCAGCTCATGGACATAATGTCAATGTATTCACATCGCACCATGACAGAACACATTGCTTTGAGGAGACGGTTTCAGGTCTGTGCACTGCTATTCTTTTCTGAGTTAACATACTCACACCTTTTTGGATTACTATTCTCCGATCCGGCCGTCAGCCGTGTTAAGGTTTCGAGACGGTTAGTGTTTCTTGGGTTTCATTCTCATGTAACTTTTTCTTAATTTTTTGCCTGTGGAATGCTCCAAAAGTTCATACTTCATTGGAAAGTTCATAAAGCAGCTCGACTTCTTGGACAACTGCTTACTGTGGTTGATAACCTGAAGGAGGAGAATGTGAATCTTATCACCGAATCCACCTATGTAAGCTTTATGAAGTGCTGTTTTGTTTTGTCTAAGTACTTACACCCATAATTCACATTGATTTGTGCCCACTTCGATAGACCCACAGTTCCTAATAAGCTTTCAAACAGCTCAAGAAGTTAATTCCAACTTAGGCATATGGATTGACAGTGCAATTTTATTTGCGTTGTACTGAGGAGGATTTTTTTATGAATAGGTCGAAATTGAGAAGAAGGAGCTTCTGGACGAAGTATCTTTCCTGAATAATCAACTCAAGTTACTGCAAACCGAAATAGACGAGAAGGTGAAACTTTCACCTGAAAACATTCCTAAACCCCAGAAAAATGCAACAGCACAGAAAAATGTAAATTTGGGAAGATTAGTTATGAAATCCATTATTTTAATTCGATACAAATCCCAGCAGCTGCATGTTGTGTTATGTGTGTAAATTGTTATTTAATTGCTGTTATAGCAGTACTTTTAGGTACACACATCATATATTTTTTATGCTGTTCTTTGTATTTTCCGTATGGTGAATATTACTGATATTATTTATTGTATTTCGGCAGATTGAAATAGGCCAGCAAAGTCAGTTGCAGCAGCAGGTTGGATAGCATAATCAATCGCTGCAGGAGATTGGGCAGCAGAATCCAACCAGCGACGGATTGGCCAACAGCCGCAATTAGAACGCACAAACTACTATTTGTTTAAGAAGAATATTTTGATTCCCGAATTGATTTCTGGGAAAGATTTGATCCCGTGCCCTGAGGGCACGGGCAATATACTAGTAATGTATTGATATGTATATATATTTATTCCTAGACGTAATTACTTGACAATTGCAATTAGCCTTCCTCTTCTTTGACTTTCAAACTCCGCCATTTCTATTCCTAGAGATATGGACGGTTCAGTTGTGGTTACCTAATCATCAATTTTTTGTCGGTTGTCGATTTGTAAAAACGCAAACCTTAACCTTAACCTTGAATATCCGGTTAAGCCCGATCCGGTTTTCTCCGGTTGGCGGTTTGATTGCCGAAAACCTCCGGTTCAGATGACGGTTTCGGTTAAGGCCGATTTTTGGACGGTTTCATGACGGTTCCGACATGGTTTAAATCCGGTTCAAACCTTCGGCGTAAACGAGTATTTTTTGGACTTTTTTAAAGGAAAAATTTGCATCTTTCATTTTTTTATAAAAATTATTTTCTTATATTTGTCATATAAATCTATAAAAAAAAATATACTTTCTTAAGTTTCATAAACGGATAAACTTATAATAATAAACATATTAATATATAAATATTATTTACATATAAGTATAAAATAATTCATAAATTAAAATATAAATAAAATTACATTGACCATATAAATAAAGTCAAATTACATTTATAACACTAATACAAATAAATGTACGCTAGCATTTATATTTATAATTTAAATTAATTTATATTTATAATATAATTAAAAAATTAAAAATTAAAAAATAATAAAAAAAGGGGAGGAAGAGCTTAAATTCAACTATAAACGAATTTTAAAAAAGGGTTAGAAAAATTATAAAAGTTAAAAACTTATATTTTTAAATTTTTTATAATTTATAAATTTAAAATTTGTGTTTCATAATTGTTTTAGGATTTTTAAGGTTTTAGATTTTTTAGAGTTTGAAAAATTATAAAACTTAGTTTTTTAGTTTTTTTTTTACGGTTTTTAGGGTTTTAATGGTTTAGGGTTTGAAAAGTTATAAAACTTATAAAATTTAAAACTTAAACTTATATATTACTTATAAAATTATATAAATTGTCTTTTATATTTTATAAACTTATAAGTTTTGGGTTTAAGATTTTTAGATTTTTTTTTAATTACTAGGGTTTTTAGGGTTTTAGATTTTTTAGAGTTTGAAAAGTTATAAAACCTAACAAGTTATAAAACTTAATAGTTTATATAGATTAAATTATATAACTTGCAAAACTAAAAAACTTATAAATTTTTTAACTTATAAAACTTAAAAGTTAAATTTGTATACTTTATAAACTTATATAAACATGTATAAAATTGTATAACCTTTATATTTATATAAGTTAAAAATGTACATGTTATACAAGTTTTTAACGTTTGAGTTTTATAAGTTAAAAAAGTTTATAAGTTACTAAGTTTTTATGTTTTATAAATTATATAAGTTGTACAAGATTTTAAGTTTTAGTTAAAAAAGTTAATAAGTTGAAAGTAAATAATTTTTTAAATTTTATAAGTTTTACAAGTTTATAATTTTTATAACTTTTCAAACCCTAAAAACTTTAAAAACCTAAACCCTAAAATACAAAAAACATAAAAAATAAAGTCAAAAAAATTATGGCCACTTTTTTGGCGGAAAACTGTCGGGCAGTGATTTGATCGGCCAAAACCATATTGTTTTTTGAAAAATAGTCCGGCCGGTTCCGGTTCCGGCCGGTTCCGGTTCCGGCCGGTTGAAACCTCCAAAAACTGGCAATTTTTAATATTTTTGGATTTTTTTTATTCAAACCTCCAGTTTGCGAAACCTCCGATTTTTGTAACCTTCGGTTTAAGCCGGTCCGAAAACCGACGATTAGCCGGTTTCCGATTGAAAATGTCCATATCTACGTGTACTTCTCTACGTAGTCTACGTTCAATAACTCTCTCCTATAATTTCATGGTATGGCTCAATAGCTTAATACCCCAATAATTATTACATTGTTGCACGTCTCCCTTGTTCTTATATTTGCGACACTACTTTGTTACTTCATAAATTTTCATATACTAGAGCAAGGGCAAACTTAGAAAACAAATTAGGGTGGAATGTGGATAAAAAAAATGGGGGCATAAAAAAAGTTTTAGGGGGCGAAAAAAAGAAAATTTACGCGGAAGGACGTGGGCTAATTTGTTTTTTTAAGGGACTTGGACAAAAAAAATGAACTTGAGCTAATATTTTGGGAAAGAGACTTGGGTTAATGAATTTTTTTTAAGTGAAGTCCGCCCTTTATACTCAGGAAAAGTTGTTCCAGCATTGAAACAAGAAGGAAACTTTTGAAAACCATCTAAAGAAGATAGGATCAAGGTGAGTATTGCATGTGCTTTTAAGTTTTAAATTGGCCCCGAATTCATGTGTTTACTGGAGTGCGGATTTAGAAAAAAAAATTAGGAGGGGTCAAAAAATTTATGTGGGACAATCTTTTTTGAGAGATAAATCATATTTTATATAAGTTTTTTTGTGAACCAAAATATATTATTTGAATGAAATAGTATTAAATTTTGGCCCAAACTCATTAAAAAAAGTTTTCAAGTATATTTAATTTTTTAGGACCAAATATATTAAAAGTTACCAAATTTTTTTTGTAAATGGTTGATTATTATAAATTGCCGCCCCACCCCCCACCCCCAAAAAAAAGAAAAAAGTAAAAGAAAAGTCTGCCCCTATGAGTGTCTGATGAATTGGCCCAAACTTTGTTTCTCCTTAATGTGTTTATTGAAGGAAAATTGGCCCAAAATTTATCGGAGCATTGAAGTTGTATCAAAATTGGTGTGTTTATTGAATGCTACTTTATCTATCTAGCTTAGCAAAAGCAAACACATGTATTTATTTTAGGGGATGGCCCACAGGAACCCCGGGCCAGGACATGGGCTGTTTCCGGAGTCCGCCCTTGTCCTGGAATAGGTGTTTTCAAAGAACTGGTTTGTTGTAAGTTGGTTGATTATTATAAATTTTGGTTGAATTATAACATATTGAAATATGCATTTCTTTAAAATTATTTTTGATTTTAATATTATTTTTTATATTAACTTCAAAAATCCACACAGTGAAACGGTTGGCTGATTGGCTCCATCCTAGATATTAAAAGAAATCGCCCTTACGGCCACTGACGGATACAGGTAGGGGCTAGGGGGTGCCCTGGCCCCTCCTGCCTTTGGGCCATCCCTTTGGAGGCTGAGGCTCCCTCCTTGTATAAAGAAAAAAAAATTCTGTTTGTCCCCTCATAATTTCGGCCTAGATCCGCTCATCTCCACCCCTGGGCCTTATGGAAACAAAAATCCATGGGAAGATCACTTCAACTTGTATGCAAACCAACTAACCACCATGTTAGCGGTTGAGGAAAAGTGGGGGACCATGAAAGGATATTATGCTATCTTTGATATTCTTCCTTCGCAACCATGTGACATGCCCCATTTCACTTTGGCCGTTGAAATTTTGCCCCACCCCGCACCCTCACTTCAAACCATTATCAGTTTCTGTCAAGAATATGTCTCGGCTAAACCAACATTCAATACCACTAGTATTTTACTTGGGTTCAAAGTATCAAAGGCAGCATGCAATCATTGTTTGCAACGACGTTTGACATCTACTTTTTGTGTACAAAAAATTATGGATTGTCGAACAGGACAGCACTGTCCCTGTTAAGCTGGAAGAATGTGTTTGTCCAAGTGCAAGAATGAAAGCAACAACAATGATGGAAGAGAATGGTGCGTGGGTTTAAATTAGTAGGGGAACTGAATTGCAGAATGCATTAGAGTTACATCTTGTAAAACAAACTAAATCAACCAAGTTCGGGAGAAATGTGAAGGTGTGGCACAATGAGGCCATCTTACAGATAAATATACAAAAGGATTTCCCCTACAACCAAAATAGAAGATCAAATCCCAAGTTAGCTGCTGCAGCTTCTCGTGCAGATTTCACACATTTTCACCTAGACAAATCGTATTTCTGGGAGAATCCCAACTGCTCAGTGTCCCAGCTTAGTTTTGGAGCAACTCTTTCATGTCGAGGCACGTATTCCTGCATTGCAATATCATCGAGTCAAAGAAATATAGTAGAAGTAAACAAAACGGACATTGATAGGATTGCAGACAGTTACCTCCAGTTTTTTTACAAGCTCCTTTGCTGTGGGTGCAGACACGATGATATGGCGAGCATTTGGGCAAATGAATTCCTCCTCTACAGCTTTGTCGATGAATGACAATAGAGAGTTATAGTATCCATCCACATTCAGCAATCCTACCTGCAGCAGGTACATCAATCCAACGTTTTAGACCACCTTGTCTGTCCTTTCATTAAGTGTGCATTGTCCTGAATAGTTGGAATCAAGTGTTTTAAGGTATATATATCAATAACTACCGGCTTGTCATGGATGCCCAGTTGAGCCCATGTTATGACTTCAAGTAATTCCTCCAGAGTCCCATATCCACCTGTTTATAAAACAAATGGCCGGGGGAACCATCATGTCTCCTATATCTTTAGTGCAAAACATAACAAAGAAAAAAACAAACTGAATCATTCAATTTCTTTGAATGCCTCTGGAAGTAGTGAAGCTAGAACCTCCCTGATTTTTATTGCACTTAATGACGTTAGTTGCTTTTGTTGGCGTAGCCCTTTATTGTCTTCACAATTTAATATATGAGAAACATCATCATCTCTGCCAAGACTTTATCATCCGGCAATCCCATTCCCCACTAAACATTTAAGCAGCATGGTCTGACCCCCACCATGTATTTATTCATTCAGAACGGAAATTTGGGCGGCCCTCATGCCCGCAACCTCAGCACTATGTCGACCAAAAATTCCATGTACAACTCATCCAAGTACTAAACAAGAGATCATATGCTGAAGTGGGCAAGAGACTTTGGGAGCTGAAGTTGTCCTACTTTAAAAGTAAAGTGTGACTTAATTTTCGGTGCAATATGATAGGTCAACTTCTAGTTAGAGTATCTATGTCGTGCTTTTTGGGAGAAGCAGATCGGAAGAGAAATGATGAACACTGAGTAGTTGTCTTGGAGAAATAAAGCAAGAAAGGGAAAGCAGCAGAGTTTCATCTTTAGCTAATTTGACTAACAATTAGGCATCAATGTAGGTGATAAGGGGAAGGGCTCTTTATACCAACCTGGTAAGGCAATAAAGGCATCTGAATGCCTCGCCATCTCAGCTTTCCTTTGGTGCATATCTGCAACTGCCTTTACTTCCCCTACTGTTTCCCCAGTTAACTGCAAAATGAGGACAAAACCCATAAAGCAAAACTGTTGATTAAAGCTGAAAATGAAGATTTGAAGGCAATTCTATTGGGAAATGTGCAATCTGCAAGTGCATTAATGATGGTATTTGCATCAAGATGTAGATCAAATTTTTGAAGTCACAAACTCTGTCAGCCAATGGACTTCTCATACAAACTAATCCATATAGGCAATTAACTCACAAGTCTTTCTGGACAAAAACTGTTGCACAGAAAAGGCCAAGAGAGAAAAATACAAGAGATGAAGTACAGCAGAGACAGGGGAGGCAGAAGCAGAGCTAATCACAGGTTATACAGAAAAGGAAAAATCTGAGCAAACATTTGTAGACCAAAAACGTGCAATAAACTGGAGAAATAACCACCTCAAGACTCTTAGCAGTAACATATGGACAAGGCCTGTGCTGACCAATCCAGAACAAGGGTTTTCATGGTGCAGAATTGGAATATCAGTAAACAAGAATTTTGAAAAAGTAAAGAAGAGGAAAGAGATCGAACGCTCTCCTAAAGATAGAATTCGCAAAAATTAAAGAAACCACTGTGTTCGAAATCCAGCGAAAAGTGGGGTAGTGTTGGTTTTGGGTTTTGAGAATAAACTAATAAGCTAAAGAGGTCCAAGAATTTTATAACCTCATCAAACATACCTCTCGGGGCATGAGAGTCTTGGGAATCACCCTGGGTAGGGAGACAACAACATGACAAATATCAGTTTTAGGGAATAATTAAGACTAAAATAACCACAAATTAGGATTCAGCTCCATTAATCAATGAAGGGCTTCGAGCTTCAGAGAAAGGAAAAGAACTCACCCAATAACATGCCGACCGCCATCATGAACAGCTTGTGAGACCAAACCCATCAGACCTATGCTGCCTCCTCCATAGACCAAATCAATGTTCCTAGATACCTAAGCAAATACAAAAAAGCAGTGTATTAAAACGTCAAGACTGGAGCAGAGGCGAAGTTTTTCCTCTGGTTTCAGAGAAGTTTCTCAATTTACTCAAACGCCGAAATTGGAAGAGGCCTGTAGATGAAAGTAAAAGGTCTTGGGGGAAAACATAAAACATAAAAGAGAAACAAACCCATTTCAGAATCCAACACACTGCTTTTTTGTAAGAAATAAGTGGCGAATGGAAAAACTCAAAGGTAAGAAATAAGTTCAAAAACCATCTCTCTGTGAAATCAAAAGATGCGACGGAAGGATGCACTACCAGAACTTTTCCCAGCTCAATGGCAGCCCCTGGCTACTCCCACAGAAAACACAAATCGTCTTGAATCTTGACCCCTTCGCTTCACTATCCATCTCCATTGTCTTTCCGTCCTCTCTGTTTTCACTCCTTTTTCTATTTGTATATTTGTCTTTCTTGTGTACCAGGAACAGACATGTAGAATGAAAGAACAATCTGAACTCTAACAGGAATGTATATATGCACACAGACCCCTAGCATTCGCAACAAGTGCGTGCACACTTATGGTGCCTCTATATCATGAAATACATTATATTTGTACTGTACCCACTTAGAGAGAGAGAAAGAGAGTGACCGGTTTGGAATCTATGGCATTGATGAAATATCCCAAGCATTCACTCGAGACCCTTGCTTGACCAATTTTGGCCCTTCACTGGAGGGAGGGGTAGCCGATGTGGAAAAAACATAGAGCAACATGCGTGACTGGCACATATGGAATTTGTAAATAAAATTGAAAGACTTATCATGAATAATTTTTTAATGTTGTGTTAATATTGGAGTATATTAAAATGACTATATCAAATTTGAGTGCTTTAATTAATAAAATTGTAAAAATCAATAGATTAAATGACTAATGCATTTGGATTATAACCTAAAATAATCTCTCTGTATAATTACAATGACAACTTGAGAATACATTAAATATGTTGGTGTTGTGATGGTGATATCCACAATTCACATTACCAAAATTTTATTCATAGGATCCACAATTCACATTGATCCTTGCTTGATTGTAGAAGGATATTGAATAGATTAAAGCAATGGTGAATCTAGATCTTCTTTTTAGCCCTCAATTATAATTCTTTTTTAAAATATAAACTCTCATCGACCCTATAGTTTTTTTATTAATATAATAAGGAAATAAGCCTAAAATATTTTGTCTCCTCTGGTCAGGTTATCATGTTGCTAACAAATTAATTACCACTTTAAATATATTTTTTCAAAAATAGAAAAAATAATATAGTGAATGTAAATCAAACCCACGACATTCAAACCCTCGCTCTGCTTTCTTCCAATTGGATTATCCATGTTACGTATATAATCCATATTAAACAAAATAAATAAATAAATAATTTAAAAAAATATTTAGTTATTCGATTAACTAGAAATCGAACTGATAACAGAATAACCAAAAAAATTCGATATTCAATTATGAAAAATCATAACTGAATCTTGTTTAGTTCAACTATAACCGATACCAAAAAATCAAATGATGAGGCCTAGTCACTCCATCATTATATTTATGTTTGCAACTAATATGTGACCAGCATATATATTCTAACCCTCTTAACTAAAGTATTAGCGATTTTGTTTACACTGAATTATTAGTTCCTTAGTTAGACTACAAATTAGCTAATCAAACTGAACTACGGGCTTAAAGAAAGAAACACATTGGGATTGTCGTGCTGAGCCCTGGGTCCCCTGCAACTTTGGAGAGATTCACACCTTTTCACCGCTGTTAAAAAAAAATAAAAAAAATAAAGGAAGGATTCCAATGAAATCGACCGCGCGAAATGGGCCAATTTGATTTAACTATTTTGCATGCGCATCGAAAATGTGAAGGCCAAGATCATTTCATTGGGTAAATAAATTTCAAGAATTTCTAGAGACCTCTCTGTGTTTTCGTGTCTGGGTTTTCTGAAAAAATAAAAATAAAAGAAAACAAGTAATGAATTTTGGGTACTGAGAAAATTTGAATAGAACATATTTTTTTATTCTGAATGCTGTTGAGGTGGTTGGGTGATGGTTTGTGTATGAGCTTGTACCCCCCCGTTCTGCATACCTTGGAAAAAACATTGTATTCCCATTTCATGCCCCCATCACATCACATCCACAACTCCGATCCTAATTCCAGATTAATTAATGCAATTAATACACGAATCTAAGCGGCGATTTTCTGAACATGCAAAAACTATGAAATTTGATCCTAAATATGATATGTCATGTCTTTATAGATCATCACATCTTTCTCCATCCATATATTTTATGTACGCCTTATTCATCGTGAGATCCATATGTTGGCAAAGTTGCTGGACCGACATGAACATAGTTAGAGGATATATACCGCAAGTAAGGTGAGGAAGGGATAGATCATGGCACACTACGACATGATATGATGAACATAGGTTGTGTCGGTGTCGCTATGACATGAACATCAGACTTTTCAAAAGTACTTTGGGTCGGACTAACTCGGTGATCGGGTTCTCTCACAAAATTGAATTTCCATTACAGGAGTCTATCGGCAAAAAAATTGGCCCACCGGTACCAGTTCATTTCAATCAAATTTCCTAAGCGATGCTTTATCGTGTAGGAAAGTGGAATCCACCTCGGATTTTAATTATTAGTTAAAATAGTTCAGTTACATATATGTTCAAAAATTATATATACTTATAAGGGATATAACTAATTTAAAGATAATTTAAACCCAATCAGTTGTTTCCACTCCAGATAAGAACATGTACCCGTATCAATTCTCGATTTTAAATCTCCAGTGTTATTGATGATACCTGGAGTTGGAGAGAAGATTCGTGTGGCGTTTTTAATGTTAGCAGTGCTTATAGAGTGATCAGATGAACATGGAGATTAGACAATACAGTCAACATGGAAATAGCCATCATCTGGGGCAAGAAAATACCTCTGCTAATACAAATTTTTTGCTGGAGATTGGTGCAAAACAAGATAGCAATAATTGAAAATCTACTGCAAAGAGGAATTGATATACCTCCATCAGATTATTTGTGTTGTTTTTGCTTATCTCTTTGGACATTATGCAGCTTGTCTTCTTTACATGTTCTGAAAGCTATTACCTGTGGGCAGAGTTATATAATTGGATGCAGCTGATTTACATTGGAATGAACTCTGCTTTCCCTTATTAAAGATCTCACATGGGAATGTTGCAAGGAAAAGTTACACGTGAGATATGGAGATCAATCTGGCATTGTACGGTTTGGAACATATGGAAAGCTCGCAATACAACAAGATTTCAGAACACCCAATTTAATAGACATAAGACTTTGGAGGCCATAAAACTGCAAACATGGTATTGGCAGATTGCTTTCGCAAAACCACAACCGATATTGACTATGTGTGATTGGTTGCAATACCCCCGACTGTGTCTTAATCTATTCCTGTATGTTAGGATTTTTGGTAGATTTGCAAGATTCTCAGAATTGTATTAGTAGAGTTAATTGTATAATCCAAAAACAGAATTCAAAATTGTGCAAAACTGAAATTATAGAAATTAAAAAGACACAAGAATTAATGCCCGTGGTTCACCGTCTCCTTAGATTCGGCTAATCCACGTTGAGCTCCAGAAATTGGATG
>JAOWBN010000023.1:842440-852684 GCA_028565015.1 Pinguicula moranensis | reverse complement strand
AAGACAAAAGTATTTATAGGCAGGAATTCTGATACAATTAGAATTCCTCCAGGGACTAATCAAATGACGTAATAGCCTCTCCAACTAATGGACACGTTCTCCACTAACTGATATGGGCTCCAACATCAACATCCTGAATCTTTACCTTGCCCTCTCAACTCAACAAATGTAGCATATAAAACTGGGGAACAAAAGATCCCCGGGAAACGCAATCTCGACGGCTGGGCTGGCTGCCATTTGCAATCCTTGAATCTAAGAACATCGTGGTTCATATTGTAGCCTAGACAGATTTTGTAAGTCTCAGGGTGTTCTTCTGTAGCATGTCGATGTTGCAAGAACAAACAAGATACAAACGGGAAGAACCAAAAAACCATGTTTGGCATCCATTTTTGTTCAGAGGAATTTCAATTACATCCAGCAAATTTACATTTTTTTTTTCTATATCCTTCCCTCGGAGGGGACAGCCTCATTAACAGGGCGAAACCGAACAACTTGACTTCCTGTCTTTGATTCAACTTTGAGCTTGCCCCACCGCCTGCCAGGCGGCACCGGCATTGCTCTCTGCTAGTCAACGTTTCTAAGCTCTTGGCAGCAATCTCCCCCGTCAACTCCAGAATCTCTCGGTTTAGTTTAGTGTGTGGAGAAGGGAATTTTTATTGTGGTCCCCTAGATCTGCATGTTGGGGAAAAATGGGCACATTTCGTCCAAGTAGTTGAGAGTAGCGTTTTCTAGCTTCCACATCGATTCACATGCAGATGTTGCCAAGAAAGAATTTATTGCCCGAGCCACTTCAATTCTTTTATGAATCTTTATAACTTCACTTTGTTATCGTTGAGTGGTTTCATGCATTTCTCTTTGCAAGTGTCTCTGTGTTTTTTGGCAAGTTTCTTGTTGAATGAATTCAAGTTCGTGACCATAACTAGATTAACAAGCAAGGAACAGAGATTGGTGGAACAACAAACTTCATTTGTTCTTCGCATTTATTTCAAGAGAAGTCTTAAACAAACCAAATCAAACCAACATCCTTATTTCAAACATTTACCTCGGGGTAAATCATCTCCTCATCAGAGACGATCCCCCTCACCTCTCACTCATTCTACACGAAGATGACCTGGAATTGGCATTGTTCACTGTGAAGGTTGCAACGGCGGGGGAGTTCCCTAACCCTTTGATACACCTGAGATTGGCCGCCCTCCGGTTGCTGCTGAGCCTGCCTGGCAATATGCTTCACAGCTTCACACTGGCATTGCTCCTCGACATTCCTTAGCTCCTGGCAGCAGTTTCTCAGCCACTCCTCCTGGCTCCCCTGTTTCCTCGTCACCATTTCAACAACTTCGTCTCGCTCGCCGCTCCATGGGCTCCTACCCCTGCTCTGCTGCGACAGGTACCTCTGGCAGGACTGCCACTGACGCCCCTCAACCTGCTGGCGGCACTGTTCTTGTAGCCCGGCCTGGTTGGCTTCATCGAAGGAGGTGGTGGTCACTACGGTGGTGTAGGTGGTGGCGGTGGCTAGACCCACCAGGACCACCAGGAGAGCTGCAGTGAGAAAAATGTTCTTAGCCATGGTTGTTGCTTGGCGTGGTGATCAAGATGATATGCTTGTGGTTTGAGGCTGGTGTGGTGGTGGAAGTGAAGGGAGTGGAGGGGATTTATAGGGGTTTTGTGGGTTTCCATGCTTTTTACGTGTTGAGTGATGGCAGAGTAGTGAGATACGGTGGAGGAAACTTGCTGACAGGTATGAGAATTGCCCAGTTTCGAGCCACCACAACGAATTACATGCAGATGTGGACAGATTTATGCTCACCTCGGAACCCTGTACTGTAGTCTACGAAAACATTTATCAATGGGCGAAATGTGGTTAGGATCCTTCGTATTTATGCTCAAATCCATCATTTGTAACAGCATTAAACTGATGCTCCAATTCAACTTAATCAAAATGGAGTTCCTTGCATGTCTCTGTCTAGACTACTGAACTCTGTGGACATGTATTCTGTCCTTGCAATGCAGCCTGAGTTTTGTTTTGGATTTAACCAATAGGGCGTTTGGAATTAGCAAGGTTAAGGTTATTCATGATCATATTGTAGGTTCCAAGATCAGGTATAAATCCATTTATCCAACATCTCAATCACCACAAGTTACCCCTCTTTTCTTCTTCCTTCCTTGATATACATATACCCCGAAATCAAAATCCTGAACATCATGCCATCTGGAACCAAACCTTTCCAGGAAGCTAAAATCCTCAACTTGTTTGCTTCTACTGCTTCGCCGAATCCACAGATATCATCCAAAAGACAAACGTCATACTATCTGGTATGACACCCTCTTCAACTTCAAGCATTTTTCTCATCAAAGCAATTGCCTTTCCAACCCTTTCCAAACCCTCGTAAATCTTCAATAAACGTTGTACATGCAATCAAGCTTGGTGCATAGCCTCTGTCCCATGACTCGTTCATAAATTCCAGGGTCATCTCCGCCTTCCTACCGATGCAAAGCATCTCAACCAACACAAGATAATCATAACTACGAGGAAGAACTCAATCATCAAATCAGCTGCCTCTATTACATTCCCCTTTCTGCAAAGCTCATCTACCACTACCAAGATCTCACATGTCACATATGGAAATTCACATCCCAGATCAATCATCTCATGGGCCATTCCAATTGCCTGCTCCACCTTTCCATCCTGAAAGAACCCCTTGATCAATGTATTGAATTTGAAGCTAACCACATTTGGAACGTACCCTTTTTCTTTCATCTCCTGGAATAACTCCAACGATTCCACTTCTGCATACTCTTCACAGGACTCGTTTTATGGCTCGATCTCAAGTTGTTTCCGTGCTGTAGGACTCAACTCCTGGGATGCAAGCGACACCAACTGATATGCCAACAATTTGTGATTCCTGCAATATCCACTAATCAAAATGTTAAATGTCATAGCATCCGGCTTCACCCTGTCCCGAATCATCCTCCTGTAAAACTCAACCCCGTTATGCCGTTTCTTTCTTGCCAGAGGATACAAGATCTGAAGAAACGGAGGAGCTCTTTTGGTGTGATAACGACTGGGTTTCCCTTGAGGTGCGTTTCGAGGAAATTGGTGATGTGGAATAATTGGGATTGTACGGCGGTGGCGGTGGTCGGAGTCAGCGCGTAAAGAGAGGGTGAGAGTTCCGGGAATGGCAGATATTGCGGCGGGTCTGCAGCGCAGAGTGCCGGAGCTGAATGTTAGAGGGTTTCCTGACTGCTATGCTTCTTGACATACCATGCCACCGTCTGCTCCGTCGCTGACATTTTTGGTAATTCTACGAGATCCTAGACCTAGTTCAGGCGTTACAGAAATCGAACAAAGACACAGGATTAATATTAATCTCTTTTAGCACCTGTCTCCGGCGCCGACCGAACCCGTTGTCTCTGTCGTCGTTGAATCTCACATTAGGGATGCTGATTTCCCTGGCCCATATCTAGCGACAGCCAGTAAGCTTCATCCTGAGCCTAGGCACATTTTCCTGCGCTGAGTATGGGTTTCATCTCTTACTGAAGTGCAGGCGTTTCATCCGAGTCTTTTTTATTTTGTTTTTCATGATGAGCATTCACCACCATGTCTGAGCCAGTTCAATATGGAAAAGAATTTTCTTCCGAGTCATCCACATTTGATTCTCCTCGAAGGAAACCGAAGTATCAGCATGCCGAGCCTCGGCTTGTCCCAAGTAAGCATTTTTAGCTCGGCCCCATTCCTAGATCTAGATGATTGTATTAATGGTTGAAGGACAACGCTGCTTTAGAGTAATCAAATTTTTAAGCTCTCCAGCAGGGCCTCAGAGACGATCAATTCAATGTGGGGTTTGTTTTAGGCCCTGCATTGACTTACACAAGGTTGGATTTGTTAGTGGGTCAGGTCTCGTTTGTTTTGTGGATGACATAACCTGTGCTATACCATTTCCTTATGAGAATTAGGGAGGTTTATAATCGTTATAAATGAAGTGAATGATGTCATATTTTGCTTTCCGCTGTGTCCTAATCTGCGATGGATCCATCCAGACATTTTAAATATGTGCAAAAAGGGGTGGAAATGAGTTGTGTCTACAATGTCATGTGTCACAGAAACGAGGATAAAGTTACAAAGTGCAGTGCTTTGGGACTTTTATTTTGAAGTTACCATTTCTCTTCTTGATGTTTCCCCTGTATAGTTATGGTGATGAGTTAGGGCTATTGGTTCTTCATGTTATGATGTTCTTCTTGCTGAGCAATCAATTGGTAGAAGAACTATGTTTCCAACTTGGCTATTGATCTTGAGTCTAGGTTGATTGGAGTAATGCACATGTAATATCAAGGCATCACTATATTACACAGCATGTTCATGATATACTACATCAGTTATATCTGACTTTTTGTTTTGCCTACTTCTGGGTTAAGTTGACAACGAGGTCTTCATAAAAATTCCAGGGTAAAGTGAAGCAGATTGTTGGATCCACTCTTGGAGATTCTCAATCATGAGATTCAAATCTTATCACTAATTATGAATCAGATATAACAGCTGCAGAATATGCTAAAATGTATAAGGATGATGGGTTTGCTGGTGGCCATGTTATCATGCTTGGAGCTGATTCATTGAGCAAATTAGCAGCAATTGAAGCATTGAATGCTTTTCCTGGTATGAAGGATTTACTCTTTTTTCAACTATTGGTCAATGGTACTTCCATTTATTGTTGCTCAATAATAATTTTAGGTGTTGCAAGTTGGTGGTGGTATCAATTCAAGCAATGCCTTGAGTTACATATATGAAGGGGCAAGCCATGTTATTGTTACATCAGTAAGCCAGTTCCTGCCTACTTACCTGTTGAAATAAAAGAACTTTGGTAGCCTGCATTATACTTGATAAACAAATCAACCAAATTAACTTACTATTTCTACTGTTTAGGTCAATGCAAGCTGAATATAGGATAATCTACAAATGAAGTTAAACCATCATATTCAGCAAGCACATTTGTGCATGTTAGTATTCAATTATCAGATTTTACTCGGACGGATATTGAGTTTAGCAAGTTGACATGGCCTTAAGAGAATTGTGTTGCAATTGTTCTCTCCGAGTCCAAGCCCATGCTGGTTGGCCTAAGGGAAGGTCCCTACGCTCTCAGCATGCATTGGAGTGATCTTTTTGGCCACCGATGACATGTTGGCTAGTAGGAGATCTGCAGGTCCACCTTTTTATTTTCAGTAGGCATCTTCTACGATCTTTCTGCTCTTGTTTTGCTCTACCGAATAGTATCAAAAACTGAAAATTTGTGTTACGAAAATGCAAATATAATCTACCATGAGACAGTTCAATGACCAGTTAGAACGTTTTGTAGGCTTTACTAAAAGCTTTTTGACATGTTATTATAGCATTTATCTTGATGTGCTGCACAAGCTTTTAGATATATGCAGGGCAAAAGCTCTTTGTTTTGGAAGCTTATGTGCTTGGTTGTCCCTCATTGTAATTGCAGTATGTATTCAGTGGCGGACAAGTTGATTTTCAAAGGTTAAAGGACCTTGTTGCCTAAGTGGTTGTGTGGTCTATACACGAAATGGATGTATAATATAGTCGTATGTTGACATTATTGACCTGGCAAAGATATATGCAGGGGGATAGAAATGCAGTTGTCACAGATAGATGGCAGAAGTTCAGTGATGTGTTTCTTGATCAACAAGTGTTGTTTTTTCTTGCCAATTTTGCTGATGAGTTTCTAGTCCATGGAGTTGATGTTGAAGGCAAAAAGTAAGTGTTACAACTGAAATGGTTCCATGTAGACGTATTTGCAAGTGCACAAAGTCGGACAAGTAATAGTGTGATTAGAATGAGTGTCGAACCACGAGAATTGTACGTTGATAAGCACTAAAGGTAGCAAGTTTTACACAATTTGGACAAATGATAAGTTGGTTGATTGTCAAACTACTAACTGAACATAAACATATTTAAAACATACAACACAAATGGGCTATTTTTGGTATTTTCAGTTTTAACAAACGGAATGTAAATTATAACCTCACTTGGATTGAAGATCTAGGGTAAATGACTTTCTCACTCAGTGTCCTTGGAGAGTTTCTTCTTCTCTTTCGCCTTTTAGTTATTTATCTAGTTGTCTATCGGATTTACCTCTTTTAGTTGCTAATCTCTCTCGAGTAATAGCACCCCTCTCTTGGTATGTAAGCATTCATCTCTCAATCTCACGCTTGAACATACCAAACGCATTATATATAGGAAATCCCCGCATGGTAACACTAATTCCATAGATATTCTCATGTTATAGCAACTAGTTTTAGTTTTACCAAATCTAGCATAGTCTTTGTCTCTCGACCTCCAACTATGCTTAGTGAACTCACAAATGTTGGGCAGGCACATGCATTAGCCACGATAAAACCAAACAACATCAACAAATTTCCAAAACGATAAACATTCAAAATAAACTTCCAAATTCACCAAGGGATACATCATGCCCTAGAAAGATGTTCTAGCTCATGCTCAAGGCACGGGCCACAAATACAAGATAAATCTGAGTTCATAGTGCAAGAATCAACAAGGAAATGAGAACTCCCTGTTCGGATGAACAGTAACTCGAGAAGAGCTTCTTCCCTTGCAAGCTTCCTTTCTTCCGAGTAAAAAGATAATTTTGATTGTGGTAAGTTGATATATTGTCTTGTGAGATGTGTAGAAAGCTTCCTTAACAAGCTTGAAGAAGATATTTTCCCTAAGTGATGGCAAAATAGTCGGTCTACACTTCTTTATCCACTTTCCCGCAAAACTGCGTGTTGTATCTAGATTGGAGTTGCGACTTGTAAATTTAGGGCCACGGCCTTGTGATTTTAGTTATTTATTCTCCATTCCTCTATTTGTCAATCATCACCTTCAATCCTACGCAAAATACGAGAAATAGGTATAAAATGCTCATTTATCCTTTGAAGATAAGCAGGTTTTAAGCGTCAAAGTCAAATATAAGTTGGTACAAAATCAACTTATCATTCCTTTGCTTGTTGTGGTAAGCAATTTGCCCATTAGCTTTAAAGCAAGTCATTTATTAGATCCAATACATTTTCTTGATTTTACTAATGCTGAAATTTATTTCTCCTAATTGTTGATCTCTCATTTCATCTTCTAACTTTGAACTTTGGTATTAAAGGCTGGGAATATATGAAGAGGGTGTAACTTTGCTTTTTGATCTCTCATTTTCTTGTAACTTTGCTTGGCAGTTAGCACATATTCACCGGTGAGTGTGTTGAGAATCTAGTTGTAGATTTTGTTTTTGCTGGCAACCTTGCACTTTTCTTGCTTATTTCAAACTGAACTGCATTAATGTCAAGCACACACTTATAAAAAAAATGCCAAGCACACATTTGTAAAAAAAGTGCCAAGCATAGTTATATTTAACCTCTGTTTTAATCAGTTCCTTTTGTTCATTCTGATTCTGTTGGTAGAATACTTTACTGATAGTTTTACATTGTTTTATGCAGAAGTGCCTGTTTGTGCACTATGCTTTGGCCTAATGATCATGTTAGTTTCAAAAAAATGCTATTTGTGGCTTCATACATCATGAATTACAGTTCTTTCAGTTGCTTGTCACTTTATCCGCAAAGTTTGAATTATTTTTCTGCATTTCACAGATTCCTGTGACCTACGCTGGTAGAGTCACAACAATGGCTGATCTAGAAAGGATCAGAACAGCTGGACTGGTCAGGGTAGATGTCACTGTTGGCAGTGCCTTGGACATTTTTGGCGGAATTTGTCCTGCAAGATGTTGTCTCCTGGCATTCTCAGGAGGCTTTAGCAGTTTGACGTGTTTTGGATTCATATAATTCTTCTGGTCATTTATGGCTCCCAGCTTTTATCTTGATGCTTATCTGAAAAATCAGGGCTTCCAGACTTTCGTTTGTTTCATCAAGATTGCGCTAAAGCAGGGTGAATTATGGTAATGTACAAACTATAATATTTTCTACGTTTCTAATAAAAACAAAAGACAAACTGTCTTTTTTCTACACCTGAAGCTTCTGAACTGGATGATTTATACCCCTCTTTCTTTCTTTGTGTTGCTTCTGTGTTTTCCATATAATCATTCTTGCCTACTATAAAGATGTTAAAACTAAAAGTAAAAAATTAGTTCCCTTCAGGTATACTTTCCATGGCTGGCAACCATCCGGTGCAAGACAAGTTGCAGTCTCTATAGGTACTTGCAGTCTTGTTCTTAGACACTTCAGGAAGCATATTTTCGACCAAAATTTCCCCTTCTAGCATGGCCTGCAGCTCTTGCTTCCTGATAACAAGCTTAATCCTCACAACTCCAGTTGCTTTTCCAGCTTCTTCAAGGGGATCATCTGAAAAGCTAACTTTCTTCTTCTTAGCTGGTTGGTGTGAAACTGTCAGAGGAAGAAAATGGTACAGTTTTCTGTGGATCATTTCAGCATCTGAGTGCAGGTGCTTCACTACAGGAAGTCCATCATATATTGCATGATTAGAAAACTCTGATTGGACTTGATGAACTTTTACTGGGGATTTGTACTCAATGATTTTTCCATCTGATTTCATTACCCTAACTATTTTCTCCTGAAGGACTAAGCAATTCCCCATGGTTGTAACTGGCAAAGAAAGGATAGCAGGGAAGTGAAAATTGGCCTTAGGTAATGCTTTTCTGACAACTTATCTCATGTATTTATTGGCACATGAGCTCCCATCCCCTCATAGTTTATGAATAAACTGTATGGCACTTTAGGCCCCACCCTAATGACTTCTGTTGGTGAGCTAAGAGTCACAACCTCATCATGCTGGAATCTCTGGATATAGCATCTGATGGAATTTTATTAGAAAAATAAACGTGCTTGTGCAAATGCGGTCAAAAGTTTTGTTCGTTTGAAGAAGCTGCCTATAGAATACAATATCAAAATGACTGCATAAGTTTTCCCCTTTTTTACACAGATCACCCTAGTTATGTTCTTGATTGTTTTCTCCTTTTTTCATGAACTCAAGCTGTATTACCATTGGGTTATTTTATCTAATGTCAAATCTTATGCGATTAAATCATGGTCATCACACTAAGTATGGAAATCTTGATCTTCTAATGGCCGTTGTGGATGGCGCTTCTGTTAGCATGTTAGGTCACTTTGAAGTGGAGCACCACCAAACTCAATTTGTTTTTAATGAGAATTACCCGTTAAGCTCCAGTAGTAGGGGCACTTGAAACTCTTCTATTGACTCTTCTTCCTTGAAGTTGATTCTGTGATCACCTCCATTCTCGCAGCATGGAATCTACGGAGATGATATAGCGCACGCCACTATAGCGCACGACAACGCACGCCAGATGACGTGGCATGCCACGTCGGATAAAAAAACCTCGGCCAAATTTTTTTTCGCCTCTTCACCAAAATCTTTCCGCGCATTTTCATTTTTCGCTTCTGCAATCCATTCTCTTCTCACCAAAATCTTCCCTTCTCACCAAAATCCATTCTCTTCTCACCAAAATCCATTCTCGGTATCCCATCGGAATGGAGATGAGCCACCGCGGGAAAGAATTCCTTTCCATTATCCAGAAAGCAGAGACAGATCTCAGAACCCATATGTCGATTACGTCGTCACGGGGTCTTGGGTGGACAAAGCTCATAAAGAAGCCTCCAAATACTGCAAAATCATGCTCATTATGCATTTGCTGTCCTCCCTGCATTTTGATTAGTCTATTTCATGTTTCTCTGGTTGGTCAAAAAACTTTACAGGATTGGCCTGCGAGTTAAACTCTTGAATCGTTTCCTTGCCTATTGGTTCTTGGTTTAATGAGTTTCAGTGTATAATCTTGTGATGGTTTACATGCAACATTGACTTGGCTGGCTGGAAACTTATTTCAGTCCAAGGTTGCTCCTCTTCTTGCAAGATCTAATCTGCTGATAACCCGGGACATAGAATGGGCGAACTTGGTTCTTGGATTTGAGCAGGTAAATTATATGACACTCTAGTTTCTACTTAAATGCTTTTGGATTATTCTGTCTTCGTCTTCTACTGGGAGACTGGATATGTTTAGGCATTATACTTGTGACAGATCATCATTTGCCATAAATGTGGCAAAAATAAATTTGATATTTCTCTACTTCATCAATTGCTTTTTGAAGATTTTCTCAAAGTGTTGTCTGTTATTACAATTCATTTTGCTAAGCATATGTCTTGAAATTTTTGGATTTGCAGGAAAATCGGTATGCAGTTGTTGATGTCTGCTATCCCCAAGCAGTATGTGAAT
>JAOWBN010000023.1:687752-702346 GCA_028565015.1 Pinguicula moranensis | reverse complement strand
TACCAAAAGTTAAGAACTCTGCCAAAGGAAAGGTCTTGATGCGAGCTATGTATGGCGTTAAGGTAGTTACAATTTCGGTTTGCAGCGTATTTGCTGCAGCATTCTCTGGCTCTGCCCAGAAGTTGATGGACCTACAGGTTTCAGACACATACTTGTGGGCTGAGACTTTTACCGATATACAGAGTTTCGTACATACAGAAATTAGAAGAGTATACTCGAGTGGAAGTGTCACGGTAGTGAAAGAGCTGGAAGCTGTTGATACAGGTATCAAGAAAATATCCCCCATTTTACTAGACGAGCCCGAAACGCAGCAGGGCTTGACTTCAGACTTGGAGAAATCAGCTGAAAACCTCTCACAAGGACTGGATCTGCTTGCGAAGGAGGTGGACCGGTTCTTCAGAATCGTTCTGATGGGGCGTGATGCTTTGCTTTCTAACCTTAGGGTTGATGTCCATTTCTCTGACAAGGTTCGAGCTGCCAACAATGCTGGAAGCCCCAAGGCTAAGTGACTCTGCACTCGAGTGTATAGAGCTAGCTGGTGTATTATGTATTTTCCTTCTCTTTATATATATATACTAAAGAACTCTAGTGCTAGTTTCACGAGTTTTTATTTTAAGCCATGTTGTGTCAATGTTGATGTAATTCCTAAATGTCTGAACACCGGTGATGTGGTTAATGTAATAGCTTATGTTTGCTCCATGAATGTGCATCTGAAGTTGAGCCTTGAGACCAATGCGTCTGTTGCTGGCATCATCTGAGGCATATAAATTCTCGTGACACAAATTAAAATAAAGTTAAGGAACGATAGTGAGAAGCAGATTTCCGTTTCAAGTCAATTCTGGATTTTTCAGTTGAATAAAATTCAATTGAAAAGATTCGCAAACCGTGTTAAGGGAAAAACCAACAAGACTTGACGCCAGCGAGTCCCTCTCACTGTCACTGTGTATCCAACACCCAAGTGTAGGGCTTACGATTTCCTTCTGTCTGAAAAGGAAGAAAAGTCCATTTTCCTTCACGGGTAATCGCAAGCTACTCCAGTTCAAAAGCTCACACGCTAAAGCCTAAACCCCACTTGGTTTCTTTCAAGAAATTAGAGAAAAAAACTGAAAAGAAACCAAAGCCACAAACACACACAACACAATTGACCAAAGCTTTCTCCTTTATTTCCATACACCGACGCGTATTCAGAAAACACAATGACCCATATCAGTAATCTATTCTCCGAACGTGGTTCATGAAGATATTTGCTCGTTTTCTATCTATTAGCTAGTGATTTTGCTTGACTTTGGTTTCTCGTGTTGACTTTGTCTATGGAGACGAGTTCCGGTGCAGGCGATCATGGCGGGCATAATATCAAAGGGGTGCCGACTCATGGAGGCAGATATGTACAGTACAATGTTTACGGGAATCTGTTTGAAGTTTCGAGAAAGTATATTCCCCTTAGGCCCGTTGGACGCGGAGCTTACGGCATTGTTTGGTAACAGATCACGATTTTTGCTCTATTTTTATCAACCCAAGCTGTTTGATGATTTGCTTGCTGATTTCGTCTTCGTGGATTAGAGATTCAAATAATAACTGTTTTTGTGGATACAAGGAAGTGGTGGTGGATTGCCTGAAAGTGTTGGTAGTATTTTTTTCTTGGAAAAAGTTGATTGGCGATGCTGTAATCTGTTGGTGTTGACTAGCGAGTGTTTCCATTTTCAGGCTTTTCACTTTAGATATGCTGTAGAAAACTTGCTCAGCTAGATCCATTTCCTGATTGCTTGGTATCTTTTATCTACTATTGGATGCAACCTCGTATTTGTTTCCAGTTTTGCACGACAAAGTGTTTGCCTTTTCTGTATTTTAGTGTAGAGCTTCTCTCCAAAACTTGTTTAACTGGAAATGCAATTCAATTCTTGCTATCTGGGCTGTTGAAAGAGACCAATGTAAATTGAGAATTAGATTCTAATTTTATAAAGCTATGTGCCTAAATTATTTCTGTTTGAAAAGTTGGTGTTGGACATAGTTTAAAAGCTATTCTCTTTGCCATTGCTTTCTTTTTTAACTTTTGTTCTTGATATATATATATTATATGAAAAAATCTGATTTTATTTGATTCAGTGCTGCTGTAAACTCTGATACACGTGAAGAGGTAGCCATTAAGAAGATTGGCAATGCATTTGACAACAGAATTGATGCAAAGAGGACATTACGGGAGATAAAACTTCTGTGCCACATGGATCATGATAATGTAATCATTTTGTTTTGCCTCATAAATGCAAAATTTTGGCTGATCTTTCCTTCTTTGCATAGGTTTTAGCTGTGTGCCATCTTAATTTTTTGAACTGCCCCAGGTGATTGCAATTAAAGACATCATACGGCCTCCACAGAAAGAGAATTTCAATGATGTCTACATTGTTTATGAGCTAATGGACACTGACCTTCATCAGATTATCCGGTCCAACCAGCAACTCACTGATGATCATTGTCGGGTTTGGCCTCAATCTTTTTTAAATTTCATTTGTATAATTTAATCCTTGCTCAACTGTACCATAATGGCAGATTAAGCGGGAATTCGGTTTTCTTTTGTCGCTCCTTTCCTTCATTTACATAGTATTTTTTTTTGTCTGATATAAGATATGGCTCTTGCGTACTCACAATATTATCCATGCAGCCATGCTTAACTCTACTTCTATATGCTGTAACAGGCCTATTGATATCGTCTAACTTTTGCAGTACTTCCTTTACCAAATTCTACGCGGGCTTAAATATGTCCATTCTGCCAATGTCTTGCACCGTGATCTGAAACCCAGCAATCTTCTTCTTAATGCTAATTGTGACTTGAAAATTGGAGACTTCGGTCTTGCCAGGACGACATCTGAGACTGATTTCATGACGGAGTATGTTGTTACTCGCTGGTACCGGGCCCCAGAACTGCTTCTCAATTGTTCAGAATACACTGCTGCAATTGATATCTGGTCCGTTGGTTGCATTCTTGGTGAAATCCTGACAAGACAACCTCTATTTCCAGGCAAAGATTATGTTCATCAGTTAAGACTTATCACTGAGGTACGTTATTACTGGCTGTTTGTGCGCTTTCTCGATTGCCATATATTTCCATTAATAACAGACAGTTGTTTCATATGGTAAATAGTAGAATTAGTAAGTTGACCAGTTTTCAAGCAGAAATTCTGTTTATCTTGTCATATTTAGCCGTTTGTTTTTGCAATAGCTTATAGGTTCTCCGGACGATGCTAGTCTTGGGTTTTTAAGGAGTGACAACGCCCGGAGATATGTCAGGCAGCTTCCACAGTATCCAAGGCAACAATTCTCTTCCAGATTTCCCCACAATTCTCCTGGAGCTCTGGATTTGTTGGAGAAAATGCTTGTTTTTGACCCTAGCAGGCGCATTACTGGTATATTCAATTCCCATTTCGATTTTATATTTACCAGCTTCTAGAAAGTACTATCAGTACTGATGAAAACACATCAAGCAATGTGATTTCTGGAGTGAAGTGCTCTAAACTAGCCCACCGTCATTTCCATTCCTGGGATCAGCTGCTGCTGTTACTGTTAGTTAACTTTCTTCTGTTCCTTTTCTGATCATTTGTAGTTGAAGAAGCTCTCTGCCATCCTTACTTGGCTCTCCTTCACGACATCAACGAAGAGCCCGTGTCCCCTCAGCCATTCGTTTTCGACTTTGAACAGCCATCTTTTACTGAAGAAAACATCAAGGATCTCATCTGGATGGAATCAGTTAGATTCAATCCCGACCCAACTCATTGAGAAATGCAGATGAATCATGTAGTAGACCATCATGCATGCATGATACTCTTAAATCTTTCCACGGAAATGGATAGAGATGTATGTAGCTGCATTCCTATCGTGAGAAGAATGCATGTGTAAGTTTTAAGCTATGAAATTGTTGCTTTTTGTTTGGGCTAATCTTCCTTCATCTGTTCCTGTATTTGTTTATAATTGGATAAGTGAGTTACAAGTGAATATTGAGATCGATGATCAGTAGGGGTTTCTAATGAACAAGTCTTTTCTTCTAAATAAGGGTATGATTACGTATATCTTATGCTTTTCACACCCTGCTTTCAAGCGGGATTTACGGGGTATGTTATGGTTTAATTTGGTCTGGTTTATATCCTTGATGATGAGCACAGCACAATATAGGATTGGAGTATTACTTCACCATACATAGATCTCCAGCTTCGACTGGAAACACAGTCCTCAAAAGTGTCTGAAACTAAAAGAACAAGTTTGCAACTCCACCGCCTCCACAGCCAAACTCTCCGCCGGAAAATCACATTCCCCCAGCTCCTCCGCCCCCTGCTCCGGCAAAAGCGCACACGGCTGCGGCACCACCCCGCTGGTAACCCCATCCACATTACTGCAACGCCACGGGTACTTCTTTGCCTTCTGCGCCATCTCAATCGTCACATTCGACATGCAAATTCCCGTGAACGGATCTCCGGCGATCCCCTCCAACCTCCCTGCCATCGACACGTTCTCCGCTGCCACGTCGCGGTAATTTATCCCCTTAATTTCCGGCAGCGCATTCGGATCGTAGTGATTGTCAGCGTGCGAGCCGTAGTTTCCGGTGATCCAAAACACCCATTTCATCGTGTGTAAACTCATGCCCTTGACGTAGATGTCCCTGACGAAGCCTCCCCGGCCGACCGCCGTCTTGATCCTCACCGCTGATTCTGTATCGACGGCCACGATGTCCTGTGCTCGGACGTCTTCGATCCCGCCGGACATCTCGCTGCCGAGGGCTATGGCGGCGCTGTACGGCGAAATGCACGTGAGCCGTCTGATGACGAGGTGTTTGGTGGGCATACCGTAGCTGATGCCGTATTCATCCCAACCGCTTTTCACGGCGATGCAATCGTCGCCGGAGACGATGTAGTTGTCCTCAATTCTGGTGTTTGTGCAAGAATCTGGATGAGGAATCAAGATAACGGTTTGTTTGCATTAGAAAAGCTGAATAGTTTTGGGGAAGCTTGTGCTTTTGAAAAAGTAATTTAATATAGAGAAAATAGTTGAAAGCACTTATCTGAAAATTCGTCAAAATTACTGGAAAATAGAGCTTACCCAAAAAAAACTTATTGAAAATAACTTAACAAAAGTTTTTTTAAGAAGTTATTTCATTCAAACTTCCTTAGAAGCGCTTATTTGTGTGGCTTCTTACAGAAGCAGAAATAAAAGTTGAAGTAAGAATCAGAAGTTCCAGTAGGGAATCTTTCTAAAGCTGTCCCTTAAATTAAAACCCTCGAATGAACTTTTAGCTTATTTTCAACTGAAACTGTTCTGAAGAAATAAGCTGTAATCACCTGGATTGATCCCGTCTGTGTTTGGAGATGTCACTGGTGCCAGAATCGTGAGTCCTTGAATGATTATATTGCTGCAATATCAAGTAGCAGATCAGCAAATAAAACTTCAACAAGGAACACAGAAACAGACACTCACCTGCTGTATACAGGGTGAACATTCCATGATGGAGAATTCACAAGAGTGAGACTGGAAATCTGTACATTCTCTGAGTGCATAATTTCAATCAGATAAGGCCTGGTATATTTAAGCTTCTTCCTGTGAAACTGCTGCCACCAGAGATCACCCTGCCCATCAATAGTCCCATTCTCACCTTTCATCACATCAAAAAGCAAATTCATGAATCCATCCAATCCAACAACGGAGAAGTATGATTGATTGTGTAGAAGAAGATGGTGTTACTTAATACTTACCAGTGATGATCACATCAGTAAGATTGGTTCCGAATATGAGGCTGATGTATCTTCCTCCGGGTGCATCTCTTCCATGGCCGTAGGATGGTAAAGGATCCACCACAGGCCAGGAGTTTATGTCCTGTCACAAGTTCATTTCCTATCAAGATGAAGCTTTAAGGAGGGAGTTTAACTAGGAGCAAGAAGAGTTGTGTTTGTTTGGATGGTTAGTACCTGTGAAGCGAGAAGAACAGCATCCTTGTGTAGAAACAGTGTGAAATGGCTTGTGAGATTGAAACTTCCAGTGAGCCATTTTCCTGCAGGAACAAAGAGCTGAGCTCCACCATCTTCAGCATATTGGCTCAACTGACTGATTGCTTGTTGAAAAGCCTGTGTGTTGAGTGTCTTTCCATCACCAACACCACCAAAATCAGCAATGGAGGCACTGTGGGATCTGCAGCTAATAGCAGGATAGTCAAAGGATTCGAGAATCCTTGCTTTTCTGCATACGACTTCATTCACTCCCAAGAACAGCACAAGCAACACAATTGTCTTAAGCATCTGCCAAGAGAAATCAAGAAAGTGCAGTGAAGAATAGTAAGCATCTAGGTGACAAGGGATTATATTTCATAACATTGCCATGAAAAATATGCAAGTAGAATAAAATGAAAAGGAAGGAAGTGTTATGTTACTTTGAAATCCTGAAAAGAAGCCGCTCCACATGAATGTTCAATGTTAGGAATGTGTTTGGTGCTTGCATCTGAGGAATGCAAGTATTTATAGAGGAGTTCACAGTGCACTCTCCCCCTTTCACTGTCCTTTCTTTATTATGATACACTCTTTACTCCCTATGTTGCATTAGTATAAATTTCATAAGTTTATGCTCTAAACTAAAATAGTCCCATATACATACACAACATACATGAACTTGTATATTGTGTAACTGTATATTTTATCTCTTTTGACATAGAGGTATGACTGCGTATATTCTACCATCCCCACATCCTATTAGGTATGCTTGATTCTTTTTTTTGATAGGTAATTCAGAGTCACAGATCGGGGTATCCTTTGGGCTTTTTGGGCCCGCCGACTAATCCCCTCAAAATGTCAGGGCGAATCTCTCTCACGGGAAGTCGAACCCCAGACCTCTAGGCAAACCCTGAAGTCGGAGGCAGCATGCTAACCCGCTGAGCTAGCATGCACCGTACTTAGGTATGTTTGGTTTAATTTGGTTTAGTTTGGTTTGATTTATATTGTGTATGTTATAATGTACACTGTCTTGTGTGTCTTAATATTGGTTCTTGTCTTCATGACGGTGCATGCTAGCCTAACGATTGAGCGTGCGGCCTTCGATTCTCAGGGCTTGCCTAGAGGTCGAGGGTTCGAGCTCTAGTGGGGGAGTATTCACTGTCACTTCTGAGGGGATTAGTCGGCGGACCACTAAGACCAAAGGATACCCCGATACTGTGATTTGGGTCTCTGTTATCCTTATTACTTATAAAAAAAAAAAAAGGGTTGATAATCTAGTTCTTACACATTATTGTCGATTTCCCATCATTTGATCCATCGAGTGATTTTTTACATATCTCCATACATGGCTATGAGTAGAGACTTCTGATTCAGTTTGATATACTGAGTTATCTTTTGTACCCAAACTGTGAGGTCTTCCTCAAAAGTGTCATGATTTGTTTGCTTAGAGCGAGTATGACATATTTTCTGGAAAAAAATCAGTATTTGACCGAGTGTCAGTTATTTGAAATTTGATAGCAAATATAACATCACAACTGTATAGAAGGTAAGAAGACAAGCAATGATTACGTAGTTTGAGATTCAACTATCTATAATATCGGCCTCGCCCAGTATAATTGAACATAGATCTCACATAATTGTTTTTCACACCCTTGGCTACAATTGTTTCACACGTGAAGATTCTATCACAATGATTCTATGCGAAACCAATGAATATGAAAATCACACATGAAATATAAAAGACACCCTTATATTGATTGAATATGTTGAGGCTGTTAGTGAGACTAATAGAGATCTTGAAGATATCAAACGGACCCATCAGCTTGTAATCTCCTATAATTATGGGAAAACAATCAATTCTGTTTAATTAGTTTCCTATAATTCTTTAAACTTCTGTAACCATATCTGTACAGAATTCTATACATTGAAATATACATACTACGCCTGATTCATTGAAGATTTAGCGTTTATCTTCCTTCAGAATCTGTCTCCACTTTTCTTATATTTTTTATGGTATCAGAGCGTCTTGGCTAACGCTCTTTTCATATCATCTATAGGACATCATCTTTGCTTCCTGTTTCTTTCAAATATCGTGTAGCCATCTTCTTGTGCCTCAAAATCATAATAAAAAATCTCATGGCTTCATCCACTGCTTTTTCATCACCTAGTCTCCCTTAAGTGATCATCACTAGGATCAAATTATCTCATCTAGGCTTCGCAAATTACTTTAATTCTTCGAAGCAATGAACTCATGTCTATTGTCGATAGATCTGAAAAGGAACCTCCCAAAATTCTTGATGCTACAAGGACGGATGCTTCAATTGCTAAGAAATCCAATCCGGATTTCTTAATTTGGTATAAAAAGGATCAGTATTTTTGATTTGGATCAAATCAACTCTCATGGATCGTGTTCTTGCACTTGTTTTCCATCTGGAAAGCTCCTCGGCTGTATGGATTTTTCTGGCTACTAACTATTCTTGGAAGAGTAAAATGTATTTGTTTGATCTTCGTCGTAAAATGCAAACATTATCTCAAGGGGCCATGTCTTGTGTTGATTATCTTGATTCCGCCAAATTTATTGCTGCTGAGTTGCAAATAAATTTTACAAAGATATCAGACGATGATCTCATTTCTTACATTGCAGGAAACCTTAATTCTCAGTTTGATCTTTTTATGGCGAATATCAATATTCTCCGTGAAGAACATTCTATGTTCCAGGATAAATTTGAAAGATCATTGACTTCTTATGGTTCAAAACTTCACCCTGTTTTAGCTGAACTTGCAGCCTTTTATGGCTCCTCTGGTCGATCTTTTCATCCTGGTAAGCGGCATCAGGGAGGACAACATGAAGGCAGCAACTCACGATAGCTTTGATATCATTAGCCGCAGCAAAATTCCAAGCAGCTGCTTTGTGAAGATCAGTACCAGTCGCAAAACATTCGTGGGCCTACTGTTCACCCAACCCAGTTCGATGCGCCAGCAATCGGGTTCTCGTGGGCCTGCGGTTCATCCAACCCACTTTGGGCTCCAACAGCGCGGTGGCCCAAGAGGCAGAGGTCGAATGGGCTATTTTTCCTGAGGCCCAGGAATTCTTGGTCGTGGGTCTTCATTTGGGCCAGTCCAATCATCCGGGTCATCTATGCCACATCGAGTGTCTAATAATGAAAATTTTTCAAACTCAAGTTCTGATGCTGTTAAGTGTCGAATTTGTGATAAATATTATCACACTGCCCTAGATTGTTATCAGAGAATGAATTTTGTCTATCAAGGGTATCATTCACCTTCTCAACTGGCTGCTTTGGCTGCTCAAGCCAATCTTTATATCGATGGTAGTGTTTGGTTTGTTGATAGCGGAGATAATAAACACATCACCAATGGCACTGCTCCCCTTGTGCAACAGCAACCCTACTCTGGATCTGACTCGGTTTTCGTGGGTTATGGTACAAGTTTACGCATCATGAACCATTTCTCTAAATATTTCTAATCCTGTCAAACCCTTACATCTATCTCATATTTTGCACTGTTCTAATGCTTCTGCTAACTTACTTTCTGCCCATAAATTATGTGTCGACAATAAGTGTTATCTGGTGCTTACTAATTCGGGTTTCTTTTTCAAGGACAACAAGACGGGACAGACACTGCTGAACAATCGAGTAGTGGTGGAATGTACCCTATTCAGCTGAAATCTCATTGTTTACCTTAAATAAAACAAGCTTTGGCAGGATTTGTTGGCACGAAACCTACCTTTTCTACTTGGCATGCACGCCTAGGTCATTCATCTCATGCTATTGTTCGTTCTATTATTTCTAGTTGCAATTTACCTTGTATTGGTGATCTTGATTGTGTATCAGTTTGTGAACTTTGTCAGCTTGGAAAAAGCAAACAATTACCTTTTGATTTATCCACAAGAATTTCATCGCAACCTCTAGAATTCATTCATTCTGATGTTTGGTCAACCTCTGTTGTCTCTACTAAAGGTTGTCGATATTATGTGATATTTGTTGATGATTTCTCTCGGTTTATGTGGTTTTACCAACTTAATGCTAGATCTGATGTGCTGCTAACCTTTATTACATTTCGTGCAATGGTTAAAAACCGATTTCCACATCACATTAAACAATTTCAATCCGATGGGTGGTGGTGGTGGGGTAGTTTTGCTCAAATTCTTTTAAAGCCTTTCTTAATAAATGTGGCATTATTCATCGTTTATCATGTCCTTTTATACCTCAACAGAATGGTATTGCAGAGGGTAAACATCGACATATAGTTGAGATGAGACTCACATTTTTAACTCAGTCTAGTATTCCATCAAGGTATTGGGTAGAAGCATGTTCTACAACAATTTTTATCATTAACCGTTTACCCACTCGTGCTCTAAATAATATCAGTCCCTTTGAGAAATTATTTGGATCTATTTCTGATTACTCTAAATTCCGCTCCTTTGGTTGTGCATGCTATTCATTGCTTCGCCCTTACAATTCTCACAAGCTTATGTTTAGAAGTTTAAAATGCATTTTCCTTTGTTATAGTTCAAAACACTCTGGTTACAAATGCTTAGAACCTGTTTTTGGTACTACCTACATATCTCGACATGTGGTCTTTGATGAATCAATTTTTCCGGGACATTCTTCTACTACTCGTACCTCCACTGTGGTTGTCTCTGATTCAGGTACTCCCTCATCCATCAAAAGTCCTTTTATTTCCTATCCTTTGTTTACTCCTAATGTCACAGGTCCAGGTACTACTCAATTAGCAGTTTCTCTTGATGTCAGTCTTCAGCCAGTGAAATCCATTTCACTCGAGCCATGTCATTCTGATGACATTCGGTCACTTCCCATATTGGAAGTTGTTGACCGTACAACACTTCCATCCACCAATCAGCAGCCTCAAAGTGCCCAGATTACCTTATTTCCTATCGTAGAAGATGCTGGCCGTCCAGCTCTTCGTTCTGTCATTAAGCCGCGTGGTGTCTAGGTTGCTCATCAACCTTCTTTGGTTCCTTCTCAGCCATCTAACAACGAGCCTGCTAAAAATCCAGAATAGTCATCCATGCCTCTTCTCTTGGACACCACTCAGCCATAGCTCCGTGTTCGCAGAGCTCTCGGCTGATGCATCATCTTCAAGGGCTATGTGCCCTGATTTGTTTGGTCGTCCTTCTTGCACCTCACTTGAGTCGATACCTTTTACTGCCCTTGGAGATGTTTTAGACCAAATCTCATTTACCCTGTCTACCACCTTCTCCGTCATGAGTTACTTGATCTGAGACTGGTTCGTTGTGTCTTAAATAGTTTTTCGACTATCATATGCATGGTGCCACTCGTCATCCTTTCCAGGCTCTTACCATTGTTTATGTTCCTTGTGAGCCCTCTACTTATCTATAGGCTACCTCGTCTCTGGAGTGGATAACTGCTATGCAGGTAGAGTTTGATGCCTTGGTACATAATCACACGTGGACTCATTTTCCTCGTCCATCCGATCAGTATGTTATTCGATGTAAGTGGGTATATAAGATCAAACAGAAATCTAATGGATCTATTGATAGGTACAATCCTTCATTCCAGTTTTCAAGATGGCCACTCTATGGCTTTTCTTGTCTTTGCCTGTCCAATATTCGTGGTCTATCCATAAACACGATGTATCGAATGCATTTCTTATGGTGAACTTGAAGAGATAGTTTACGTGGAGCAACCTCCTAGATTTATGTCTGCTCAATTTTTTGATCACGTTTTGCTTATTACGAAAGTCTCTTTATGGTCTTAAGCAGGCACCTAGGGCCTCGTATGTTCGGTTATGTGGTGCCCTTGTCGAGTTTGGGTTTATTTGCTCTATTAATGATTCATCCCCCTTCATATTTCACTCGGCTGATATACATCTGTTTGTCCTAGTCTATATTGATGATATCCTTATTATAGGATCTTCTTTGTCTGCTATTACTGGTCTCATTAATAGTCCTCAAAACGCCTTTCATCTTCGTGACTTGGGCGATCTTGGGTATTTCTTGGGCATTGAAGCTATCAGAAATGATTTTGGCTTACATTTGAGGTAGTTAAAATGTATTTTTGATTTATTGCAACGATCTAAGATGAATGGTGCAAAACCTCTACCATCACCATGTTGTTCAAGTTTTTGGTCACGTACTGTAGACACCTCTTCTCTGGACACAGGTGGTATTACTCTCTATCGCCAGACTATTGGTGCTCTGCAATATCGCACATTAACTCGTCCAAACATTTCCTTTTCAGTCAATCAGTTATGTCAGCATCTTCACAACCCCTCTGTATCTCATTGGGGGGCAACAAAGTAGGTACCGCGTTATCTGAAAGGAACCCCTAATCTAGGTTTTTGGTACACACCTGGTTCCCTTCAACTTCAGGCCTTTTGTGATTTTGATTGGGCTGGTGATCCTACTAACTGACGGTCTATGACTGGGTCTAGCATCCTCATTGAATCTTGTCTCATTTCCTGGTCTGCAAAGAAGCAAAGTGTTGTGTCACGCTCTAGTACAGAAGTAGAGTATAGAGCTCTATCTCTAACTACAGCTGAATTATATTTGATTCGGATGCTATTTTGTGATTTTCAGATTTCTATTGATGTTTGGCCAGTCCAATGGTGTGATAATATTGGAGCCCTTGCATTGGCCTCCAATCCCATTTTTCATGCCCGCACTAAACACATTGAAGTCGATTATCACTTTATTCATGAGAAAGTGCTAAAAAAAGATATTGCTATCAGACATCTTATCACTCATGATCAACTGGCATATATGTTCATCAAACATCTTGGTACTACGCGGTTTCAATTCCTACGATGCAACCTTATGGTTGTTCCTCCACCCATCAGCTTGAGGGAGCATGTTAGTGAGACTAATAGAGATCTTGAAGATATCTTATGGACCCCATCAGCTTGCAATCTCCTATAATTATGGTGAAATAGCCAATTCTATTTAATTAGTTTCCTATACTTCTATAAACTTATGAACCATATATGTACAGAATTCTATATATTGAAATATACATACTACGCTTGAATCATTGAAGATTCGGCGTTCATCTTCCTTCAAAATTTGTCTCCACTTTTCTTATATTTTTCATCTAAGAGCATTCATATGATCATTCTTCAATCAGCAAGTCACCAAATTTTTGAATCGCGCATTCACGGTTTGAATGTTCTAAGTTCTCCAAAATTTTTCGTATTGCTCAGGGGTGCTGCGCAAACCCAACAAGCTACTCTGCTTATTCCCGACGAGTTCCAGTCAGACAAGTCCTGCAGTTTCCTAAACTTCAAGAAGAATTAATTTCCTTCCCCGTGGAACTCTTGGTATTGTAAAATAACTTGAATAATTGGATACTTAGATAAACTAAGATGCTTACCAAGTTTGTTGCCACTAAACAAATCATAACTTATCTTTTTTCAAATAGTTCTTCAAGATTCCCATCATGAATCAACTCTGCGAATTTGACCCAGTCCCATGCATTCCTTGCATGGTAAGTGAATAAATGACAATCTGAGATTGTCATTGTTTTTCCCACTGGGCTCATGACCTAGCTGATGTATCAGCTTTCACCAGACTCCGTATGACAGATACCTAGTTGAGCCGAATAAACGCCAACCCCACCAAAGTTAGAACTTACAACATTGGCGGCAAAATGTGGCAGAAACACTGCCTGAATAGAATCCGAACAAAGAACTAAAGAGCTAGAAACGGAAGAAGGAAAACTGCAGCCAAACAAGTCTGATCAAACATGTGGAATAGATGATTATACATTACTCTCAAACTCCCGGAAGCTTTCAGGCACGTAGGCTGAGCTGTGTACCAATCCAAATGGATTAATAAGTTGACAGTAAAGACTCCTGCTGTTCATACTCTAACATCATAGGTGAGCTGTGCACCATCCATAGGATGATAAGATGACAACTACGACCCTTGACAAGCAATAAAATAATAGATATGAGCTACCTGCTCAGCAGAGGGAGAATGAGATCACTGATATAAAATCTCTATACACGTGAAGACAAGTAGCTGTAATGTGCTTGGAGTTTTTTTTCCTTTTCCTTTTACTTTTTACTCTCTATGTATTCACTTTATTTAATAAAAAAACGTGACCGAACAAATCGTCACAGTACGTAACCATACCAGTGGAGATATGGAACCCAATACTACCAAAGAAATGACAGAGACCAAACAACATCAACTGTCAATACATATATTGCATCATGTACTGATAAATCCCGCACGATCAATCATGACGTGCTAGGATTCTCTGTTTTTGGCTCGGGACAGTCCCGAGAGAAATGTCCTTTCTTATGACAATTGTAGCACTTCAGATGCGCTATATTTTTGGGGCCGCGTGCCCGGGGAGGTTGTTTAGTTATCATCTTTCTTTGAGGGATTTTCTGAGCTTTTCTGGCCTTACCAGGCCTTTTGGTGTTCCTGGGATGTTTCCCATGAGCAACCAAAACCTTGGATGTTTGGCCAGATGCACGCAAGCGATCATCTTCAAGCTCTAAATGCTTGGCGATGTCAGAGAAGTTTTTAATGGACAGATCGTGAGACATCACTGTTTTGAAGGCTGTCCATCGCCTATCCTCTGTTTCATCTGGAAGTGAACGAATCACATTGTTGACTTGCTCAAA
>JAOWBN010000023.1:665132-678746 GCA_028565015.1 Pinguicula moranensis | reverse complement strand
AGAATTTGGCAGCCATCTGAGACTATGATTCTAGTCAGATGGAACTTGAGAGGCGTCCCTCGGATTCCATGGGAGGCCACAGGCCAGTTTCAGGGCACATCTCGGTTCAAACTGGATAGAAATGGCAAAATTTACGAGCACAAAGTCGATAATCTAGCATTCAACTTCCCCAAGACATTAAAACCTGCAACTTCTGTTCTGGACTTGGTAGCCGATTCCCCTGCCAGCCCGAATCCTACATGTTTCTCAGATACTGTCGATTGTTACTCTTCTTCATGGATCAAGCTATACAGTGCTGTAAGAGCAACCTTGGATGGTGAAGAATTGCTGATATTTCAAGATTCTTTGGCTACTTGCTCATAGCTGGAGTTTTGCTGCTGTTTTTCTTTTGTTTTTGCACCATATATGATATGCATCTACACTGTAAACACAAATTGACTTCTTCTATATAGCGTTCATGTATAATAAGATGGAGATGGAAGTTATGAATGTATATACAGATAGAGGGGTACAGGAAAAGTTGATGAGTGGCACAGAGAATGCAAGATTGTTGATTTAGAATTTTGCCAAGGATCATCTTATTCTTTCACTCAAATCACCAGATTACATATCATATTGTTCTCTTCTAGTTGTGCATATTGCTTCAGCTAAGCAACTTTTGTATGCACTATTGCTAATCTGTTTATGGTGAAATCAGTTCCTTCTGCTATTCAAATTCACCTTGATGTGTGTATTCAGTTATTGTATTTAGAATGCTTTAGAAAGTTGATGAGTGGTAGAGAATGCAAGATTGTTGATTTAGAAATTTTGCCAAGGATCATCTTATTCTTTCACTCAAATCACCAGATTACATATCATATCATATTGTTCTCTTCTAGTTGTGCATATTGCTTCAGCTAAGCATAACTTTTGTATGCACTATTGCTAGTCTGTTTATGCTGCAATCAGTTCCTTCTGCTATGCAAATTCACCTAGATGTGTTGTGTGTGTATTCAGTTATTGTATTTAGAATGCTTTAGAAATTTTATCAGAAGTAATAACAGGTCCTCTGCAATTTGCAAGCTATGGAAGTTTTATAGTAGGTAAAAGTCTGTTCTTCATGCAAACGCAATCTATCCAGTATATTCCCAACCAAGTTGGGACTTAGGGTACAGATTTACGTAGCCTTACCCTTTAATTATATAAAGATATCGATCAAAAATACATTACGTCATTTAATATATAAAGTTTAACAACTTTATTAATTGAAGCTCTAAAATTTAATATAATCATTTTAATTTAGTTAATTATTAACACAAAACTAAAAAATCGTGCGTACAAGACTTCAATGTTTAATCAGCTAGTTATTTGCTCAAATATGTTCTCTCCTTCCAATGGTTGTTTGAAGATCACCTAGCTCGTTCTCACTTGAATAGAATAAGATCCACATCCAAACAGGGATACCTAAAAACAAAGAGAGATATTAGGTCACATGAGTTGCTATTTGGCCAAGAAACAGAATTCGGTTTTCGAATTTCTTGAGAATTAGATCGAGAAGCATGGCATATTTAAGGATCATGTGAAGTTACCCAAGCTTCAAACTAAAGTAGCAGGCTAATGTTCCCGGAGTTGGTAAGTAGCAGTAAACTTCATGTATTTGAGAAAAAAGGCTTTGCTGTATGTCAAGAAGCATACCCAGTGCACAGAAATGCTAGAAAACTGCGAATGGTTCGGGTGTTTTATGAGATGTTTACCTGACACATATCATGGACGGAATGGGGTGAGATCAATTTGAAGTTGCTGCTTCCCCTTGCTAACCTTCTATTAAGACAATAATAGAATTAAGAGTAAATCAAAACAAGACCAGAAAGGAGTAGGAGGATTCTAAATGTAATAAGGCCGCCTGGCCTACTCCAGGGACTACTTGTTTAATTTTCAATAAAGTACTTTCATAAAAAAAAAAAGAGGAGCTATGCAGACCAATTGAAAGCATCATTGCTGATGGACTATTCATATGTTTTATCAGCTTATGTTAGGTTCATCGACCTTCTTCCATTCACCTGTTTATCTTTTATATTGACACATAGTTATGCTTTTGAGCTTATACCCGCGTATTTCAAGGGAAAAGAATGACTTACAGCAATTGCAATGAGTTCTTCAAGAAGTTCTTCCAAGTGGCGAAGAGGCTGCATTTAAAAGGCCAAATAGAGCCAGTTCACAACAATTGAGGCGAATATTCTGGAGTCCATAGAAAATTATAGGAAGCTTACCCATTGTGTTGGACCATCAACTGGAGCCTTTAAGGGATCATCATGCACCTATCATTTATCATAACAGAAACTCAGAAGTAAGATCACAATGGTCAAGTGATCCATGAGGTTTAACTTGATTTCTCTGTAATTTTTCACCTCCATAAAGATCCCATCAACCCCAACAGCAACTGATGTTCGGCCAATGCAAGGTATTAGTTCACGAAGACCTCCACTGGCAACACCACCACCTTCCAACTGTTCACATAATTAGGAAGTAAATATGAGATCGAAAATGATGCTCTCATTTCTATTTGGATTATAGTATAAAGTCACGGTATGAAACATCCGAAATCGAGAAAATGGGTGTGGAACTATCGGACAATTTTTAGTGACAAGATTCACAGTTAGTTGCTGGAAAAAACAGGACAATTTTTGTCTTGTTACCTCAATCTACAGCCCCAAAGTCCTTCATTGAACTTGACTTCTTTTACGTTTCAAAGAGTAGCCTAGTTCAAGAGCTCATATCCTTAAAATATCAAATACTATTGTGTTATCTCATGAATTTTTACCAACTTATTGATCATGGTTAGAACCAGATATTAACTAAATTTGAACTGGAAATTTTTTAAAGGTTTTTCGAGCCGAATGTTTCTACAGAATTAGTCTCCTTATCTCTTTTGAGATGGAGGTACGACTGCGTACATCTCACCCCAACTCTGCTTACGGGCGAATTTACTGGGTAGGTTTGGTTTGGTTTTGAACTGAAAGATCAATGTTCAGTGGTGTGTGTTCAGTGAACAGTCGAATTTATATGTATTGACATGCATGGAAGGAAAGTCCATACCTTTCTCCCAGCAGGTTGCTGTAATGAATGTGTTATATCTGCCACCTGAAAGTAGTTAAGGAAATTTAGTTCGTAAATGAAAGTTCACACACAGAAATAGGTGGATTAATGAAGATTATTAAGGAAAGAATGTAGTTTCCATGCTTGATAAAACAACAGGTAGCACGAATACTCGACACAGAATGGAGCAACTATCTTACAATTGGGCAGTTCGCCTCCCTCATCCACTCAAAGTTGCGGGGATCAACAATCAAATCATCTGCACGTTAGAAAAGAGGAGTCAATACTAGTGGTGGCACAAGCATGCTGGTTTCAACCCAAGTCATCATGATTGCTTTAGAAACATAACCAACATCCAGGAGAAAACTAGAAAAAAATGACACAAAAAGTTTTTGTTTTTACGTTTCAATGAAAAGCAAGGAAACTTACTGTAGCCAAACATTGTGCCTCTCTCACAAACCATAACATTTTCGTTCCCTGCATTCCTGATCTTTTCAGCAGAATTTACCATGACCTGCAAATTTAGTAGATCCGATAACCTTGGACATCCTAACTTGCTCTAACTATTGATTGGAAAAGGAAACGTCAAGAAAAACTTTGGGGGATAATACATACAGAAGGAGCGCAAAATTGGCCTTTCTTGACATTAATAATTCTCCCAGTCTTTGCAGCTGCTACAAGGAGATCTGTCTGCCTTTCCAAGATGACATAAAACTAAGTGGTATAACCTGACTATAACAATCAATAGTGGAGCATGTGCACACATTCTCAACACCAGAATATGGATGTAACAAGGAAGTTTGAACTAATGTAAGGAACAAGATCCACTGGTCTAACCTGCCGGCAAAGGAAAGCTGGAATTTGAATTATATCGGCCACCCTGCCAACAGCTTCACACTGTAAAAAATTGAAGTCTTAGAAGTAGACACTGACCCTGATGCGTTAACAATGTTGATAAGATGTCAAAAGAATAGGATTTAGTATGGAACAATGTTTTCCATTCTGGAATCTAACCTGGATTGCCTCATGTACATCAGTTACGACTGGAAGGTCATATGTTGCTTTAACCCTTTCCAGAATCTGCAAAAGAAAATAGCAACAAATCAGATAGAAAATTGATACATCACAGGATCATATCATACACTAAAACCTTTACAAATGAAGAGCAGTTTAATAAATATAGCATGACAGGTCCGACCACTACTGGAGATCATACTCAAGAACAACATCATTTTCCAATTGAAGAAAGCTTCCAACTCAAACAAAACAGATAACAATAACCTTCAAGCCTTCTGCCATGCCAGGACCACGAAACGACTTCGAAGATGTCCGATTAGCTTTGTCGAAGCTTGACTTGAAAACCAAAGGCAACCCAAGTCTTAAAGCAGCAAGGTTATCAAAATCAGACATTGTTATTCAATTACTATAGCAAGAATTTAACAGAACTCGAGGAACTCAAGTACTTGTCAGCGATGGTTTTGATATGCTTTGCCATGAAGAGAATATGATCTTCTGATTCAATCACATTGGGTCCTGCTAGCAAGAAAAATGGCTCCGCTACCTGCTCAGCAACATACAACAACATCAAGTTCAGTTTTTCTCTCATTTACAGGCAGAAAAGTAAACTATTTGATTCCAAAATGCAGCAAGAATTCAGCAAAGATAGAAGTTTCCAACCTTCAACTGATTGAACAGCAACGTTGATGAATCCATATCTCTGTTTCAAATTCAGTTGAAAGGTATGATCACTATCAACACAAACAAAGGGGGAAATTTACATAGAAAACAAACGTAGGAACAACCTTCCAAACTATGACATAAATGAAAAAAACTCTCTGCAAATGTTAGATGCATTTGATGCTATTTCCTGATCCAGTTACTTGTGCTAAAGAATCCAAACTTTCCAACTCTAAACCCTGAAACTCTAACAAATTCTGGGATGCACTAACTCAACTTATACTTATCCCAAAAAAAAGTAGAAGTTGGTAAAAATAGAAGTTCACGTGTCAGTTTTCTAACAAATACACTCCAACAATCCCACAACCAAAACCCAATTTTCCGGCAAACCTCTCATTTCATCATCCTAAAACTAAAACAAACCAAACATCAAGAAGATGAAGAGCGAAAAATCCAAAACACAGAACCTACATGAAGTGAAAGCAAAATCCGACAACCCCTTAGAAACCAAGATGCATATAAAAGTAATCCATCAATAGGATCCTACAAACACCCGTAATTGGTGCAAGAAGTATCGAAAAACAGTAGCAGTGGAACTTGCCTTGAAAGGGAAAATAGAAAGTTGCTGACTTTGAAATACCTGGAATGAAGAAACACAGAACCTACATGAAGTCAAAGCAAAATCCACACGAAGAATGAATTTTGTAAACCTCGATGACAGGACCGAGGGTTAGGGGAATCACTTACGGTTAGACATTGATGAATACCTGGATGGAAACGGGAGGCGCGACAGCAATATAGTTGTCAAACCTTCTTAATGGGAGCTTTCTTTATGGCAGTTGCTATGCCTTTTCCTTTCTTGGTTCCACCACCATGATCTGAGATGATCGGAAATGATTATCACGTGCATGCACACCAGGTACTGGGGAAAAACGGATACGCTACTGCCTTAAACCAACCTGCTTGAGTTACAGCATTAAATGATGCTTTCATTTGTTCATTAACAGATACTTTGTTGTTGGCCTTCTTGTTGTTCTTACGTGGATTCTTCATTGCTGATCCTGATACCTGTTGATCACTAACTATTTTTGATCTTTTCTTCTCCTTCTCTTCATCACTTTTATCCAATTCCTGAAAAAATGCTCATAGATGACAAACATCAGAAAACTCATAGATGATAAACATCAGAATTGATCGAATGAGGTTAGTTTCTTATCACACATTAAGTTTTCCCTCCAGCGCATTGAGATCTTTCATCCACAGAGACTTTAATGTTGCTCTTTGCAAGTCTTCAAATTCTTGCAAAAGTTTATCCCTTTCAGCTAGTAACTCTTGTATCTTTTCAACAGTTAAGGTACTGATTGCCAGAGACAGCAAGTAGTCATAAGAACTCGTAGACACTCCTTGGCCAATTGTGATATCATTATTTTCTTCCATTTCCTTGACATCATCAGTAGCTCCAGCGACAGCTACTTCATCAGTTAATTTCTTCTTCGGAAATGGGGTAAAACCTTTTTCTTTCAGCTCAAGGAACAAATCAGCCCTTTTTCTGTTACTCACAACAATGCTACCATCCACAATACATTGGATGAATCTACATTTATTTTCGCATTTTAGAAGATCAATCTCAAGATTGGCCAACAGAGCTTTCTGCAAAGACAACACTGGTTTCAAATGTTGAAAATGGAACAATTTCAGATGATCCAGATAAAACATAGTCAAATCCTTGCCTTCCGTTTCTCGTAGTATTCAAGCCTTATATAGTAAAATTCCTCAAGAACTGCAAGAAAGAGCAAGCATTTAGTTCACATATGTTGGCTGTTAAAGTCGTACAACATTAACTGATAAATAATGCATTGCTTGCATACTCTGCTCAGGTGAGTCATATTTCTTGATTACACCTTTGGAGTCGAATAGGTGCATGTTACTTGTGCTTATGGTATTTGCTAGCTTAAATTTCTTCACCAAACCCTCTTGCTTGGCAACCAACAGATTTTCAGCAGACAAACGAACAGTGAAATCCACAGATTGTGGCGTGCTGTAATCGCTGTAGCTCTGCATAAGCAAACTTCAATTTTCGATTCATGTAATCTTGACAGATTATCATAAAGAATAGAAACAATACCTCAATGAAAGGGTCCTTGCTCTTATCATTTTCAGCTGAAATGGATTCCAAAAACTCCTTGTAATCTTGAGTCCATTTCCGAATTGGGAGCTCCGTTATCCTTACCGTTCTTTCATCTATCTCCTCTATGATTCCACTGACAGCATAGCTAGTCCCTATTTCTTTTGTCGCATGTTTCTCAATAGAACCTCTGAATCCTTTGTACCATGGTTGCATAGAATCCATTGTTTCATCACTAAGCAGATGCCTCACATTGGCTATGATATCTCTGATGTTATAATTAGGTATGAAGGTACTCCATCCCGTTCCAATTCCTTCACTTCCATTCACAAGAACCATTGGTATGATAGGCATGTACCTGTTTTCATTGATAACGTTACGATACAAATCATCAGACAATATTCTATCCAGACATGTTCAAGTAACTCACCAGGTTGGTTCAATTGATTGGCCATCTTCATTTAAATAGTCAAGGAGAATGTCATCTGCCTTTGGAAACAGAAATCGGGTAACAGAAGAGAGCTGTGTGTAAATATACCTAGCACTGGCATGGTCTTTACCGCCCTGATAACATAAGTACATACGTCATTTGTGTTCCAACAGATAGAAAAGGCCACCTATTAGTAGAATATAATATTCTCTAGTCACCTGGTCCCTTGTACCAAACTGACCATTTGGTAACAGAAGATTTACGTTGTTGCTTCCAACAAAATCTTGAGCCATGCCAATAATGGTGCCCGCAAGACTCTGTTCCCCATGATGGTAAGCTGAATGCTCTGATACATATCCAGAGAATTGGGCAACTTTGGCTTCCTTGATAAAGTTTCTCTTAAACGAAGAGAAAAGTATCTTTCTTTGGCCAGGTTTTAGTCCATCAACCATAGATGGGATTGATCTCTGAAGATCCGCCATTGAAAACAATACGAGTTCCTTATGGACAAAGTCACGGTACTTGATGTGTTTTTCCTTATGATCAAGGTAAGTTCCAGGCTGTAGAGCCAGTAAATGGAAGTTTATCAGTACTTATCGTCCCAAAGAAAGATAAAAAGAGAATAAAGCTACGAGCAAATCTCAGACACGTTCCAACCTCAAACTGTCGAAGCCAACTCTTCCTCGCTTCAATTTTCTTTTTGCTGAAAGCGAGCTCAATGGCCTCACCATCTTCATCATCCACCCAGACAAAATCCTTCTTGTGCTTGTTAAGATCTTCAAAGTACTCCTTACCTTCAGCATCAGTGCTTGTTCCCAACCCCTTCCAAAATATAACATGGACAACAAGAGACTATTAGTATATGCAGATGCCAACTACAGATAGCAAAACGATTAAAATTCATAGACTACCTCCATTAAAGACACACCTTGTAATACTTTATTGACCAACTTCTTGACTCTGATCCCAAGTTCTGTTTCCAGTCTTCATATTCTGGCATGGTGTAGAAGGCTTTCTTTGTTTTTCTGGTTTTATGAGTAGCCTAAACAAAGTAAGAAGTGTCAGATTCAGCAAAAAGGAAGCCACGAACTGTAATCTGCAAGTTAGTCAGCTGTGGGCTAGTTAGTGAACCTTAATTATTGGAGTTATGAACTCCAAGACGAATGAAGGAACTTTTAGCAATGATGGCCAAAATGAGTGTATAAAATTAATTAAGAGCCCCTTGATATGTGAACCATCATAATCCTGCAACAAGATAAAGCGTCATTAATTCTTGAAGACCATGAGAAAAATCAGGTTGAATCCCTTGTAAGTTTCAGAAATATAGGTTTAGAACAATAGAGGACAATATAGAGTATCTCAACCTGATCTGTCATTATCATTAAGTGCCCGTATCTAAGTGACTTGACACTGTCATAGTCCTTCCCCTGCTGGAGTCCTAGAATTTGCTTGATATGCTGTATTTCAGCATTATTCATTAGTTGAGTATGACTGGCTTCCCTCACATTGAGCAGTTTCCCTCGTAAAGGAAAAACGCCGTAGTGATCTCTTCCCACAACCGACAGTCCAGCCACCTGAAATGGGTTTAATTTTTTTTATGAATTGCCTGATAGGTATGTTCACAGGGTAGAATTATCAAGAATCAGGATGATCAATAAGCTTAACAACTTACTGCGAGTGCCTTTGCAGAATCTCCTTCTGTCAAAATTAAGGTGCATTTGCCAGAATTCCTGCCTCCAGCCTCGTTAGCATCCGCTAGCTTGGCCAGACCGTAGATCCTCTTGCTCTTTGATCCATCTGTTTTCTTGAGGTCTTTCCTCTGCTTGAATTCTGCCCACTCCTCAATATTCTTCATTATATCAGACTTGGCTACTGCATAGGATGGATGAATTTGACAACTTCAGACACAAATACTAAAGAGTGTGTGACTGGTGGTTAAGAAAATGACACCAGACCTTTGTCTAGGAACTTTTGAGAAAATTCCCATGAAGAACCAAAGCTAGAAGCACGAAGTGTCAGAGTCTCTTTGGTTTGTGAATCAAATGCAGGATTGTCAATAAGGGCATTGACAAATATCCATAAATGGTTCTTCACAGTGTGTGGTTTAAGGATAAACTTTTTGTTTTTCTTGTTCTTTATAACACTAGCAAGATGGCTCGTTATCTTATTAGTAACATAATCAACATGAGTCCCACCCTTGACAGTTGCAATTGCATTTACGAAGCTGACCTGGGCAAAACAACGGGTAGATTAGTAGCATATAATTTTCTGAAATATCAGATCAAGCTTTGTAGCTGATAGTTTTTTCAGTAGCTCTTTGACTCTGACAAGAAAAGTCATCTAATCTTCTTTACCTGCTGAAACTGTCCTTCACTTTTACTAATGCAAACTTGCCACCTTCCATGAACTTCCTCCTCGAACCTGCAAATGATGACATTCATTCAGCATTGCAGCTATCACAAATTAGTTAGCCAACTATAATTGGAAGAAGAGAACCAATCTCCATAAACATGAAACCTTGGGAGTCTATCTGAGCTGGACGCTGATGTAGGGTTTAGGTAAAGGTCACAATAATTGGAAAACGATTTGAAATGAAACAACTGTTCATTCAATTCAACCTTCACGGTCTTTCCAAGGCATCCAGCAACATCAATTACACGCTTCTTCATGAGGGATACAACATCCTCTTCCAAGTAAACCATGCTAAATTTAGACAAGTCTGGCTTGAAAGTAATCTTTGTCCAATTCTCAGAAGTTCTGCATTTTGTTATATTAGGCTTTGATTTGGTTGCCATGTTGTTCGAGAAAACCTTCAGAATTCAAAGGACATGGCAAGCAATTGCAAGAAGCACTATGAGCATCAGGCCGGTATCAGTGAACTGATTTAAGGAATCTCAAAGGAAAAACATCATTTACTAATACCAGAAGCGAATTGATACCTGCTTGTATTTCTTCTGTCTCTTCCCATCTGCAGTCTCCACCATAAACTCCATGGAGAAAATATTCGTCAGCTTTGCCCCATACCCGTTTCTGCCGCCTGTTGTCTTCTTCTCATTGTCGTCATAATTACTACTCGTTAATAAATGCCCGAAAATCAATTCCGGCACATAAACCCCTTCCTCCTGGTGGATCTCCACGGGAATTCCTTCCCCATTGTTGTACACACTTATGCAGTTGGATTCCACATCAATCGTCACCTTCACAGAGTTCATACCGGGATCTCTCTGTTTGTTGTCCGCCGCGTTGACTAGGATTTCATCGAAGATTTTGTACAGACCCGGGACGAAGCTGATGGACTTCTGGACCATTCCTCCATTCTCATATACCCACAGCGTCTGGGTATGTTTTTCAACAGATCCGATGTATGTATCCGGCCGGAGCAGGATGTGCTCGAGCTGAGTTTTCTTCTGGTAAGTTTGCTCGATAGTTTTTTGGTCGATTCCCGCGGCGGCTCCGTACGGTAGTACACCGGCGTTCCTACTGGCGCTCAACTGAGCCTTCTTGAGTCCGGTCATTGGGAAATTAGGGTTCGACGGGAACTGTCGAGCTCAGTGACAGAAACACTAGTTACTTGCACAGTTCTACGCAAAATTTATTCACAGAGATGGCGGTTTGTGAAGCGATGGACTGAGAATTCAAGAACATGAAGCAGAGAAGCAGAAAATGCAACGAACAAAAACGAGATCGGAAAATTTGGCCGCTAGAGAAACTTGCCGGGAAACAAAGATAGGAGCAGGAAAAAGAACAGAAGATTGGCGGCAGATGAAAGTTATATATATATATATATATATATATATATATATATATTTCCATTTTATTTAGAATTAAAGCAATTTTAATTCCGTTTGATGAAATGCAATTTTAGTCTAGAAAATAATAATTTTGTTGGAATTTTAGTTCTAAAATTAATTTTTTTTTATGGGTAATAAAAATTAAATTATGCAAAATTATATCTATACACATTATGGCAAAAAAATGAGCTAACACAAAAACTCGAATGCCTTATCAATCCGTCGGCATCACTCTTGCTTGTAACTTCTCAAAAGTTGTGTCAATACCACAGTTGCACCTGGATTCGCTCAAGGAACTTGACCTAATTAAATTACCCATTCCTGAACCGAGAACTGATACAACGCACTAATAATAGTGCACGAATAACGCACTAATGAGCAAAAAATATCAAAATATTCTCGTGTTGAGTTTCGTGTCGATGTTCAACACGAGAAAATTTTGATATTTTCGGCCCGACCATAGCATTCACGCGCCAATTATTAGTGACCTATATCATTTCTCTCCTGAACCGCATATCATTTATAACACTTCATATATTTCACGTGATGCAATGACATATAAGTTCATGGCCCCGTCTTTGTTCCAATATCCGACATGGGCTTCATTTATAAAATTTGCCCTCTAAAATTAATTTTTAACTTATTACTTCTCGCATTTGTTCCTAAACCAAATTATGTTTATGCCTTTTATTTTATACTTATGTTAATTTTCAGTATTTCTCAATAATTAATATATTACCTATTAAATATATTATTCAGCAAAAAAAACAGTTTATCTTCTATTAAGAACAATAACCTTTCAACTTCAAGAACCCTAATTTTGTTTCTTAAATTAAGAACAATAACCTTGTAGTGGATTTTGAGTTCTGAGCAAGAAAGGCGCTCGTAGCAATGGCGGCTACAGCATTTCTGGATCTTCTGAGGAAGAATCCAAATTTCGGCAGCCAGACATTTAGCACTAGAGGCTTGTTGGCAACCAAGCTTGTCGGGATTCCTGCATCCGCCGCCACTTCTTTCGCAGTCGCGGTTCCGTTTGCTTTCGGATCTTTGATCGGGTGAGTTAATTGTCCTGAGTCGTGTCGTGGGCTTGATTTAGAATATTATCCATTCATGATTGAACATTAACTGTGCAGTCAGTAGTGCATTTTGTGAATTATTTATGATCACTTGTTTTGCATTTTGCTGAGGATGGGAATTGGTTTATGATTTAATCCGGGTTAAATTCATTGTATGGGGTTTTAGTCAATCTCTCTTCTTGACATAAGAGGCCACGAACAGGCCAGCTATACTTGTTGTACTTGACCTTCCAACTTCTTGAAAAATGACAGATAGGATAGAGTAAGAAGTTCAGGCGATTGCTGGGAGTTTATTGGATTTGAATTCATTATTACTCTATTTGCTAGGAAGTTGTTGCAAGAACTTATTTGGTTATGCCCATGTTAGCAGAAGAATGGTGGTGGTTAGTGATGGGAGGTGGTGCCCTCGTTTAGTTAGCTTTACTATAGCTCATCTATCCATTATCTAATGATCAGGGATAATGTATAATTATTGCTATGTCGCAGAAATGGCATCCCAGCAGTTGCCTATTGCGATGCCGGGATGGCTCCTGTTGGAGAAGCTTTTGGAGAAGATTTTATATCTGGCATAGGGAAGGCATCCCAAAACATATTTCAGAATGATGCACTGAAGTACACGACGAAGCAATATGATGTTCAGTTGAAACCACTCTTCTCAGCATTTCATTGGAAAATTCTAACTATGACATCATTGAGGTCGTTTTTGTTATTCTATTTGCATCTTCTGGAGCCCCATCCACGCACGGAAGATGAAGATGATGACTTTCTGCAGGAAGATTCTGAGGAAAACCGTGTAGATCTGGTTACGCCTTTCCACAAATCAGTGAAACAAATAATTCGTGAGGTAGTACTTTTTTTTGTCGTATATAAACTTAATGAAAGCTTGAAAATTTGTAGGTTCTTTCAACTATTGCTAAAAGAAAAATTATATCGTGTTGTTTTACGGAGCCTGATTGTCCTTGAAATTTTTTAGGCGCTTGTATATTAATTCCTGCAATAGCTATTTCTAACGATTGTTGTCATGAGAACCACATATACTATACCTCTATGAAACTTGTATTCCCTTCAACCAAGCAATCTATTTGTTGGATCGTTCAAGCTTGGTTTCTAACTTTTTGCTTCCTGTTACTCTTGATGTTTCTGATTTGTATGCATTGGTAAATTCACCTTAAACTAGTTTGTTTGCTCAGTCTAGTGTTGTTACTACAAGAAGAGTTCTTGAAAGACTTGCAGTTCATTATGTTTCACGGCGCATGGCCTGGAAACTTCTCAAAGGTATTCTTCACTCCTTTTTCTGCATTGAACTGGAGTCTTATCTATACAGTCCACCTGACCTTTTCATTAAACCACTCCAGATGTTCCGAAATCTGCCACTCGCAAAGCTGGAAGAGGACTGCCGACTTTCACATACTTTTACTGTGTCAAGAGAACCACTTTTAG
>JAOWBN010000023.1:654365-665032 GCA_028565015.1 Pinguicula moranensis | reverse complement strand
CGAAGTTGGGGTCGGGGGGAGGGTCTGATGTACGCGGTCTTACCTTTATAATTATACAAAGAGGCCGTTTTTGTTTCGCGACCCAGGCGGGTATCGATCACTGGACCTCACAGTTATGAGGTGTAGTTGCTCACCACTTGAGTCACCAGGACTTGATTAAATAATTATATTAGTGAATCTAATTATTAAATTATTATATTACTCATTTTAATATATTAAAATTATTATATTAATTAATTAAATTTATTTAAATTATTACATCAATGAATTTAATTTATTTAATTATTATATTAATGAATTTTATTAATTCAAATTATTATACTAATTACTTTAATTTATTTAAATTATTATATTACTCAGTTTAATTTATTTAAATTATTATATTAAATAATTTAATTTATTTAATATATTATATGAATGACTTTAATTTATTTAAATTATTATATTAATTAATTTAATTAATTTAAATTATTATTTTACTCATTTTAATTTATTTAAATTATTATGTTAGTGAATTTAATTAATTTAAATTATTATATTAATTAATTTAAATTATTGTATTAGTGAATTTAATTTATTTTTTGGTTTAAATAGCTAACTATTAAGATAAATATTGTGAAAATTAAGAGTAAAAATGTTATTTCATATGTACAGTTTAAGTTGGTTTACTCTCATCCCACCATGATGGTGAGGTTAAATTTCATGTTTTTGCCCAATTTTTCCCCTGGTTGTCCCTGCCCGAAGAGTAATCCTACGGGCATGGGGATTAGAAGGCAGGATACCAAACGTAGAGCTGTTTAGCGGTAGTGGATAGCCCTCATCCGCTACCTCTTAAAGCTATTCCTCTATCGTTACTACCGCTACGTTAAATGTAGCGATAGCAGAATCCGCTACTACCACTATCGTTAAAATAAATTAAAACTTATTTTATTTCACATTTGGGCGTTGGCAAGTGTTTGGCCCTGTATGTAATGCTAGTGGTTGCTCAATACAAAATGTGATGTTAGTGGCTGCTTAAGTTGAAAATGAAATGAACTAAACTTGAAATCTGAATTTCAGACCCAAAATCTTCAGTTAAACTAAATTATAAAAGTAAAACAAGAACTCATATCCAAGAAAATAAGCACGAGTGGTAACACAAACACTTTCGGATGGAGTCTCTTACCGGGGAGGAATTTCTAGAAAATTGTAAGATCGGGCGAGCGACGATTTCAGTTTCTTCAAAAACCTAAAGATCTGGAAGCCCTAGCTGGAACAATTTCAATTTCAGAATTTCTTAAAAAACTAATGATATTTTGCGACGCACAGTGAGAAGTTTATTTGAGAATTGAAATGAGATATTGAATTAGTGAAGTCAAACTTCAAAGTAAGATTAGAATGAAATTATGGAAGTATGAAAAGTGAAAGTGAAACCTTGAAAAATACGTGAAACTGATAATTGAAAAACGTGAAATATGATCTGATTATTTGAACTGAAGGCTGAAAATTTTATATAGTTTTTTTATTTAAATAAATAAAAGCGGTAGTAGCGATATCCGCTACTACCGCCCGCTATCGCTACCGCTAATATAATGCCTTTTGTTTTGGTATCCGCTACCGCTACTGTAACATTACCGTCGGTATCACGATAGCAGTAACGATAACAATTCTCTGTCACTACCACTAACCGCTAGACAACCCTAATCAAACGCCAGACAACCCTAATCAAACGCCAGACAAACCCGAATGATTTGACAAAAATTAGTTAAACCATTTACCACCTGATTATCAAATTAGCGCTAACTATGACATGACAGTGCTACACTACAACAGCAGCATTTTAAATAAACGATGTTTAAAACTGAAATAAAAAGCATTTTCAAAAATTTGCGCTAGCATGTGACATCATAGAGCTACCTACTTAAATATATTAAATGAAGACACTAAACATAGTTATTAGAGCTAAATCAAAGTTTAGTCTGGGACCCAACTCTTTTAAGATTGAAGTCGTTCTGAATTCTTTTTGACGTGTCACTTTTATCGGGTGGGGATCCATTTGAATATTCAAAATCAAAATTCTGAAATAGACAAATGTAACCTTCCTCCGAATTACATGACTGAGAGAGTAGTTACACCAGAATTGCAAATTTGTAATATAAGTCCATGTAAGGGGTAATCTTCCGCACGGAAACCAACATACTGAATTTTTCTCGTGGTAACTTCTCTTTTGTTTGGGGAATTTAATTCATGAACTTTACCGTTGCGGTGTACCGCGTGGCCCCCCAGTCTCCCAACCCCAACCCCCGGCGCACCTCACACTTTTTCCTTTGTTGCTAAATCGCTTAAAACTTAGCAGTACCCATCACCATCAGCCCCCCCATTACTTTTTTCTCCACTCCCATATTCCTTTCTAGGGTCGGTACATTGCCTTTCACAGTGGTGATTATGCTCCGCCAACTCAATATTTTGTAGCACTGAGTGAACAGGTAATGCAGGTGGTAGAAAATTATATACAACTTGAGTGATTTCCTGTTGTTCTGGTTCTGTACTTGTTTTCGTCGTTTTTGCTCTGGTTCTGTACTTGTTTTCGTCGTTTTTGCGCAATGCTGATGCATTGTAGATCTGCTTTAGCTTAGGCGAGTGGGGAAAAACTGCAGATACACTTCCTGTGCGCTTTTATTGTAGTATTTTTATCTGCTACTCTTTTCACTGTTGTTTGAAGTGCCTGCTGTCGTATTTCCTTAGTTGCTACTTCTTTCCTTTTGAGGAAAAACATAATTAAAAGCTGTGGGTGCGACTGGGTTTCAGAGTTCTTATTATGCCTAAGAAAGTAGAAGTATTTTTCTGAATCATGAGGATTATCGTAGACGGCAGGAGTTCTCTATTTTCTTTCGTTTCATTTGCTATTCATCCATGTGAAGTATCAATTGAAAAAAGTGGGTAAACGGGGTACTGAAAAAGGTTGCATGACGTAGCAGCATGGGGACACCGATACGCTTAGCTAACAAAGGCATATTCTCTACACATGTGAATTTATAGAAATTGATTTGTTTCTGGGTATTAATGATTGCATTATCTTGCCATTAATTTAGTCTTAAGTTCTTCTTTGAAAGTTGGAATTGTCCTGGGAGTCTGATGAATGCTACAAAAACCTTTTTTTTTGTGTGTGTAGAGGTTCTCATCGGCTACATGTTTGGGTGAGGACGGGGAATAGGAACTAAAATGGCATCGGGAGGGAGACCCTCACAGCAGAATCTGCAGTTGCAGCGGCGGCTTACACGCACTCAGACAGCAGGGAATCTCGGGGAGTCCATTTTTGACAGTGAAGTAGTGCCTTCGTCTCTGGTGGAAATTGCCCCGATTCTTCGAGTTGCCAATGAAGTGGAGCCTAGTAACCCACGAGTTGCCTACCTCTGTAAGCCTTAAATATATTTTGATGAAGCTAGAGTGGATGCTGATTTCCACTTGCATCAGATCATATTGGATTATGATATATTGTTGTTCATGCATAGTTCATTTATCAGGTTGTAATTAATTGTGAAATATATAGTTTCTGAGTTCGTGAATACAGTGTGTTTCAAGATGTTTTACTCTTTCACCCTTACCTTTATGAAGAATAAAATGGTTCATGAGCACATGTTCTCTGCACTGAAGCTACTATTTGGAGCTCCTGGCTTTCATCCCTGCCTGTTTGGCCCTTACATCCATTTCAATTAGAACACTCAAGGCTTTTCATTTGGTGGACTCCTATACGAGGTGTTTTTTGTTTCTTTGACCATAACTATACTGTGGGTTACTCAAAATGACTCATTAGCGAAGAAGATGAAACATGATCTGAAGTTGTTAGATTTGAACTGTTATTTTATTCCCTTTTTGCAGTTGCTACCCACCCTTTACAAGTACTTAGGAGTTGCATTAGTGCAATGATCTGTGAGTTTCTATGGTCAACCAAAATCCTCAGAAGCTGATGCATTTGCCACCATGTTAATCCTGTTTACTAAATTTTTTTATCTGCGTCCTATATGACCAGCTGTGTTCTGTTGAACCTAGTCCGTACTGTTAGTTTGATAGAGTCTAATGGTGAATCAGAACAATTTTACTTCCTTTTCCAGTCATCATTTCCCTATGCTGTTACATAGCGATCTTACTTTCCATTACTTTAGTGATACTTTTTTTGTCTTCACACTGTTTATTTGCTCGAAAGAAAGATAAGAATCTTTAAGTAACTTCTCCAGGCAGATTTTATGCTTTTGAAAAAGCCCATCGCTTGGACCCAACATCCAGTGGACGTGGGGTGCGTCAGTTTAAAACAGCTCTTTTGCAGCGGCTTGAGAGGGTAAGCATGCAGACATCTCCACTGCCTACGCGAATTATCTTCACATACTTTGGATCTTAATATACTAAACTACTATAATTTCCTAAGTCAAAGTTCAGTCATGCTCACTGCTTAATTTTCTATTCGCATTATTCCCTGTCCTCCAATAACTGCCTCACCTTAGGTACTTTTCAAGGTTTAGCTGATGATAAACTATGAAAGCAAAGTACCAAGAGAAGTTCTCTCTGTATCTGGATTTTGTGCTGCTTAAATAATCTATTTCTTCATATGATGAAGAAATGTAGTTCACCACATATGTAATATATAAACTGACTGATCCATGATTATTGTTACTGATTAAGTTCGACTCATATCATGACTTGCATGCAGTGACGGACTTACCTCAGGTTGATGGGGTGTGGCCGCATCCCCTCAACAAATCATTTCTTACTTTTAGTGGGTTTTTTTAAAAAGAAAGTATTTTCTATTAATTTTTTCCAGTTTCCGCAACCCCTCAATCAAGTCCTGGTGGCTCAAGTGGTGAGAAACTAAGCCTCACAATTGTGAGGTCCATGGATCGATACCCGTTTGGGTCGCAAAACGGAAACGGCCTCTTTGTATTATTACAAGGGTAAAGCCGCGTACATCAGATCTGGGTAAAATTGCTTTTTTTTAATCCGCAACCCCTCAAATACCAAAATCAAATTTTCCCCCCCCTCGATTTTATTTTTGTATCTGTCCCTTCTTGCATGTGACGTTAATGATTATTCAACAATCAATAAAAGAACACAGTGGACCTTGAGAATTGAAGTTGTGGAACATCAGGGGGGTCATGTGCACACTTCTTTTATTGGATGAGTAACAATAAAGGAGGGCGAGGCAGTTTTATTCATGTACTATTTTCTTGGGACAACATAGTTTTATCTAGTTATTGGTTTGTGAATGATTGCCCTTTTCAGGAAAATGATCCCACCTTGATGGGGAGGGTGAAAAAAAGTGATGCACGTGAAATGCAGAGCTTTTATCAACATTATTATAAGAAATATATTCAAGCTTTGCAAAATGCTGCTGATAAAGCTGATCGGTCAGCTTCTTTATTTTATTCATCATTTTCTATGTCTCAAAGTGCAGTGCATTGTTTTGCTGTTTATTAGAATGGTGAACTTCTGACATGTTCAGGGCACAGCTTACAAAAGCATACCAAACAGCCAATGTTCTGTTTGAGGTTCTGAAAGCTGTTAATCAAACACAATCAGTGGAAGTCGACCGTGAGGTAAAATAAAATGATATCTTTGATGTGATTTCGCATGTTTTCACTCTTTTTATATGGTTGCTTCCATAGATAAACTAATTTGAGTAATCCTTCTCCACTGAGTTTTGTCGTTAAATGTAACTGCACTACTGGCTTCCTGTCGACAGATTTTGGAAACTCATGATAAAGTTACTGAAAAGACAGAAATCTATGTCCCTTATAATATTCTACCTCTTGATCCTGACAGTGCAAATCAGGCAATCATGAAATATCCGGAGGTCTTGTTTCATCCTAACCTATCCCCCTAATTTCAATTTATGATGCGTAATTGCTTTTGCTGATAGAACTGAATCTGCAGATTCAAGCTGCCGTACATGCTCTCAGGAATACCAGAGGTCTTCCTTGGCCAAAAGATTATAAGAAGAAAAAAGATGAAGATATCCTTGATTGGCTTCAGGCTATGTTTGGTTTCCAGGTGAACCTTTTATGTTACTTATCTACTGCATCAAGTTACAATGCTCTTAATTTTTTATATGTGAATTTCTGAACTTAAATTAACCCATTGACTTCCTGTTCTATTGTCTGTTGATTAATTTGCAGAAAGACAATGTAGCAAATCAAAGAGAACATTTGATCTTGCTGCTTGCAAATGTGCACATACGGCAGTTTCCCAAGCTGGATCAACAACCCAAGGTTTGTCTCTGAGTAAGACGATGATTAAGTTCTTTTAAGGCTTTTGAATACATGGTCATGCTTGTGCAGATTTTTAATTATTAGTTCTTATGAATGTGCTTCATCGTATCTCTATTTATCTGCTAATTCATCTTATATTAAGTTTTAAAAGATTGATCCTGACCATCTCAAAATTAATCCTGACAATCATTTTTTTTTTCTATCTTATGGTTTCTTAAGCAGGATTTAAACAGATTGGTATTGACCATTTCTGCTTCCTTATAGTGCTAATTATTTGCCTTGCCAAGTTTGAAGTGCATTACTAGTTGGGATACAGATGGAACTCAATACCCTAGTAAATTGTAATCCAGTCATTTGATACTAGATTGTGATTGGTGTTTGGCATGCCTCACAATGCTTGGCTAACCAAGTGGCCTAATGCTTTTAAATAATGAGGAACCTCATACTTCAATAACTTTCAAACCTATTTCCCTCAGCTTTTGTTTAGGGCGAGGATTGGTTATTTCAATGTTTGTCATAGACTCGAATGCATAAACTGATTAAGATTTGGTTTTACTACCCCAATCAATGCAGTTTTTAGCATAACTTAAAAATTTCAACAAGCTGCAGGAAAGAACACTATGGGATCTAACTTTCTCCAGCTTGTTGTTATAATGATTTATGCTATATATGGTTAATCTATTAATCTAATGTTTCGGTAATGTACTTTTACCTTGTAGTTTGGTAACCTGTATAACTATTTCTTTTTCCAGTTGGATGAGCATGCTCTAGATGAGGTTATGAAGAAGCTTTTCAAGAATTACAAGAAGTGGTGCAAGTATTTAGATCGCAAGAGTAGCCTCTGGTTTGTCCTAAACCTAATGATTCACTTTAAAAGTTTGCCCTTGTAGTATATGGTTTCACTCTGAGATTTTCACCATTGATTTGGCTGCAGTATCCTTTGTAATCATTAGCTTTTGAGTAGAAGATCTTTTACCTTGAGTGTCATGTTAATTTTTCATTCAGATTCAGCGATAGAATACTATCTCAATCATGAGTCGTTAGCAGAGGATTATTAATCAGAATGTCCTGCTGATTTCTGGTTCAGAGTTATTTGGTAGAAAATATCAGAACATCCATCTGTTATGGACAGGTAGCTTGAAAATTCTGATCTGTATGTTTTGCAGGCTACCCACTATACAGCAGGAAGTGCAACAGCGTAAATTGTTATATATGGGTCTGTATCTTCTAATATGGGGGGAAGCTGCCAACTTAAGATTCATGCCAGAGTGTCTCTGCTACATCTATCATCATGTATGCTTTCAGATTCTTACTTTAAAAAGTAAGCTTGATGAAAAGATGTACAATATATTGGTCTCAAATTGATATTCTTCATTGGAATGAGATGACTTGATACTGTATTTGTAGCCCTTTTATAAATTTTGGGATGAAGATTAAAAGTAAGAGTTCAGGGGAAGCATTTTTGTGTTATTATCATCCAAATGGATAGACCAATATAGAATAACTCAGAAATTACATTTGAGTTGGGATTTTTTGATTTCTATGGAAGAATCAAATGGAAAAGATTATAAAGCAAATGCTGAAAATTTCGTTGTCAATCAACTTCTTATTGTTCTGTACTAGGTATCATTTAGCTTTTAATTATTTGCATATGAATTTTTGGAAGCTATCCTTTGTTTGTTAGGTTCTTTATCATGTATGAACTTAAAAGACTTTATTGAATCAACATTCATTGTTTATGTATTTCGTGCTTTTTGTTGATGGAACTTTTGTATGATTTCCCCTGGGGTTCTATGTTTGTGTAATTGTTACCTGTGTGTCATGTAATAATTCGTCTCTGATATGTTGACATGTATGTCGGATTTGAGGTTAATTTCTCAGCTGGAACATGATCTTAATATGCTAGGGAAGAGTTTTGTGTCTCAACATGGTCTTTTTTGATCTGTATTTTTATCCTTTTCAGATGGCCTTTGAACTTTATGGTATGCTTGCTGGGAATGTTAGTCCCATGACTGGTGAAAATGTTAAACCTGCATATGGAGGAGAGGAAGAGGCATTCCTGAAAAAAGTTGTCACTCCTATTTATGAAGTGATTGCTGGGGTACACTCTATCCTTTTGCTTTATCTTGCACATTAAGTTGGCTCTACTTCCCTTGAATAATTTTCAAATCTTCAGGAAGCTGCAAGAAGCAAAAAGGCAAAATCTAAACATTCTCAGTGGAGAAATTACGATGATTTGAATGAGTACTTCTGGTAATGTGGTGCTCATTATTTTAATTAAAGAGTTTCTATAGAAATTGTTCTTCATTATTATAAAAATTGCAGGTCAGTAGATTGTTTCCGTTTAGGATGGCCCATGCGTGCCGATGCTGATTTTTTTTGTAAGCCAGTGCAAACACTTCGGGATGAACATAAGATGGTAAGAGTGGAATAGATTTTCATTTTATCTCAAGGTTAAAATTTCCCCATGTTTATTATGAGCTTCTTATCCCTCTTTAAAACAAAATTGACCTTGGATCCATGTTACTGCCTATCCTTTTTTCCTGAGGATTTTCATGTATATAAATGTAGAGAGTGAACATGGGTATTATATAGAGTACTTTGATTCAAGATGTTTAAGCTGCGAGCTTCCTCAATCTCTTAGCTCTTTCAACCTTTTGGCTCTTTGGTTATTGCCATGTGTTCTTACTTGGACATATTCTATAGGTACCTGAGGCGTGGATATATCCAAAATAGAACACATGAAAGTTAATAAATGGCTGTAAATTTGAACTTCTAGTTTACGCATGGCAGCTATGAATCTACCTAGTAAACAAAATCTCATGTTCCTAGTTAATGTGGTTTTCCAACGTCCTCTGACCATTCTTGTCAGAAGTATAAGTTAATCTCTTTTTCTGATAAATCAGGAAAATAGGCCTTCAAGAGATCGACGTGTGGGGAAAGTTAACTTCGTCGAGATCCGATCATTTTGGCATATCTTTAGAAGCTTCGACAGAATGTGGAGTTTCTTCATACTGTGCTTACAGGTTTCTTCTTTCAAGTTATCTCATTTTATGCCATCACTGTGCCTTATATCCATACTATTTGGTATTGACATTGGTGTTCCTCGGTCATCTATCAAGGCTATGATCATTATTGCCTGGAACGGTTCAGGACAGCCAAGTTCAGTTTTTGATACAAACGTTTTGAAGAAAGTACTGAGCATTTCTATAACAGCTGCAATACTGAAACTTGGGCAAGGTATGATAGATGTTGCTTTAGTTTGATAGCCCAATTAACTAGTTGATGATGAAAATCCTGCAAAGCTTAAGATACGTTATAATTGGTAATACAATAAATTTATACTAATTAGACTGTTTAGTGGCTAATGCATATTAGGTCGCAACGGAAACAGTCTCTTTGTATAATTATAAGGGTAAGACTGCGTACATCTGTTGGGAATATACTGGGTACGTTATGTTGTTGTTGACTTTTTAGTTGCTATAAGTACATTGATATATTTTGGATGAGCAATATTCTATGGGTAGCAGCATGCTCTTGTTAACATTTCATGTACTATTTTACTATTAGGTGTCTAAGATTAGTTTCATGCAGTTTTCTACACGAGGTTTTAAAATTTGATGTTGTAATGCATGTGATTAGTATTTTGATCTTCTTTATATTGCTTACATCTGCATATTTCTTGAAGCGGCATTCTTCTAAAAGTGATATCCAAATGTATCTTCCTTGCAGCCATTCTTGATGTAATTCTGTGTTGGAAAGCTAGGCAGAGCATGTCCCTCCACGTCAAACTGCGATACATTCTAAAGGTTGTATCAGCTGCTGCTTGGGTGGTTATTCTCCCAGTTACTTATGCTTATACATGGGATAATCCTCTTGGAATTGCACAAACCATCAAAAGTTGGTTTGGCAACAGCTCAAGTTCTCCTTCATTATTTATCTTGGCTGTTGTTATCTACTTATCCCCGAATATGCTCGCCGCATTGCTCTTTATTTTCCCCTTCATTCGTCGATTTCTTGAGAGTTCAAATTACAAGATCGTGATGCTAATGATGTGGTGGTCACAGGTACATATCGGTTTTTGTTGGTAATATTATTGGACCAACTGAATTTGAGATTGAGATGACCTTTTCCTTCTTTAATTTCTTGCAGCCTCGGTTGTATGTTGGAAGGGGTATGCATGAAAGCACGTTTTCTCTCTTCAAGTAAGATTCCAGACCCAGATTGGCTCTCCTATTTGGTTGTACAACAACATAGACTACTTTATTTAATAACCTTATGGACTCTCAGGTATACATTATTTTGGGTGCTGCTTATCATTACAAAGTTGACTTTCAGTTTTTATATCGAGGTGACTACATTATGTATCTTCATATTTCCTTCTGATTTAATGCTTCGCTGATGTCCATCCCCCCCTCTCTTTCACCC
>JAOWBN010000023.1:629090-640222 GCA_028565015.1 Pinguicula moranensis | reverse complement strand
CTTTCTCCTTGGAAGCTCCGTGTACAGACATCACACGGATTGTGTACGGGTTCCGGAAGTTTTTCCGGCCAAGTTCTTCGACTTCCAGCCAAATCCAGGTAAGTACGGCTAACCCTTGACTCTAGAACATGGATTAAGTATGTTTGGGTCCGATTTCATCACGTGGTTAAAATTTGAAAATCTTTAAAATTTTAGAAATTGGCCCAGTAGATCTTACAGGTTAGCACTTAAATTTCTAATTTTAAGAGCATCTTATACGCATAAATTAATAATATGACACATACAAAGAATATTGAAAAAATGACCATTAAATGTAGAATCACATAGTTTCTTTAAATCTTCTACACTAGCAGTATTGTTAGAGGCATTATCAAAAGACACAGTATATATTTTTCTACTTAAATTAAATTCTTTTAAAATTAACATAAGCATAGTAGTTAAATTTTGTGAAGTGTGTGCATCATCAAACAATCGAAGTGCTATCATTCTCTTTTGTATTCTCCATTCATTATTAATCCAATGACATGTAACACCCATGTAACTATGTTTTTATCCTTTATCCGAACATATATCACTACATATAGAAATTTTATGACTTAAAGATGAAAAAAAATCACACAACTTATTTTTTCTTTTAACATAAATTTTTGCAACATCTTTAGTGTGTGTTTTATGTGCGATTTTAGTATATGCGGGTTGTGAACACGTATGAATATAAGTTTCTAAATTTACACTTTGTGCAAAATTAAACGGAAGAAATTCTGAACAAATAAGGTCTACAAGACCTTCCCTATTTCTTGCTTGATTATATCTAAATAGTTTAGAGTTAGAAGACGTACCTTCAGATCCAGATCCAGCGCCGGATCCACTCGCATTTTTCACAGACCACAAAGTGCCACTAGAAATTTGACTTTGTGTAGGATCTATACCAAGCTCACTCATGTCCTTTTACATTATATGTCTCAAAAATGAGCCATAACCACCACCTATAAATTAAAAAAAATATTATTTGAATTTAAAAAATAAATAAAAAATAAATTGTTAAATAATAATTACAGAACGTACCTTTCTTGTGTTGGAAACAAGTTGAACATAATCGGCATTTGCAATAAAATAGTCGGGTCCCCTCTCCGGATTTGGAAGTTTATCGAAAAAATCCATAAAAATACGGGAGCCACTCATTTTTTGAGATATACCTCTCCCATGTTGATGTTGTGGAACCATTGGAGGTGGAGCCGGAGGGACTAGTCGTTCTCGTTCACGTTCACATCTACCACGTTCTCGAGGAATTGAAGAAGGTGGGGATAATAAATCTTCCGTACCCAAAGTCGTCGGTACAAGCGGCGAGGTGTTGGAGTCGTGCTCGTGCAACTCAAAATTCATATCGATCAAATTATGAAAATCAAGATCATCATCGAAATCGTTGGGAGTAATCAATCTCTTAGACATGGCTTTGAGTATAGTATAGTGTAATGTAGATGTAGGTAAGTGAAATTAAAAGTGAATAAATGTAGCATGGAAAAATAAAATTGTAGAAGAATAAAAATAAATTAGTGAAAAAAATTGTGTAAGTAGTAAAAGTATAAGAGTAATAGCTTGAATTGAGAGAGACAGAGTAGTAAGTAAGTAATGAGAGTGAAGAACTGAGTTGAGTGTGGAAAATGAAAGGTTGAAGGGGTATTTATAGGTATAGAATTTACCCTAAAAAATAAAAAAAATAAAAAACTCTAAAACTTGCCGTTGGGCATGACGGGCCCGCCGTGCCGCACGGTGGGCCACGTCTTTTTTATTATTATTTTGATTTTTTATTTGAATCGACCCATTTTCCCGCTCGGGGCACGACGGGCCACGCGTCGACCCGCCGTGCCCTGACAGACCCGCCGTGCCACCTCGAGCAACATTTTTTTTTTTGAATCGATCCATTTTCCCGCTCAGGTCACAACGGGTCATGGGTAGACCCGCCGTGCCATGACAGACCCGCCAGAAAACCACTTTTACGGTGGGTTCCGTCGTGCGGCACGGCGGGTCACCTCGGCCGAAATGTAATATTTTTTTATTCTTTTAAAAATTTGCCTGTTCCTCGCTCAGGCACGGCGGGTCGCGGGTTGACCCGCCGTGCCCTGACAAAACCATCGAAAATGCACTTTTCTGGCGGGCCGCTTGGGTTACCCGCTGGGCTGGCCCGGAGGGTCCGGATTTTTCCGGATCCCCCGTGCCGCAGGGTCAATTTTTTCGGACCCGGGCACTGCCCTTCGCAGGCGGGTGGCCTGCCGCCCGCCGTGCCGTCGGCGTGCCGTCCGGTCCGGCCACGGGCTGCGGGTCATTTTGGCCATCTCTACAGACGGTGCGGCGAGCGAGTTCGAGCCGATTAGAGAGTTTCCTTGCCGATTATTTATATGCCAAAACATCATTTTCCGAATTTTCGAACAAATTTTATGTTTCAAACCAAAGTGTAATTCAGAAGTCACTTTGTAATTTCGATCCGAATCGAAATTAGAATTCAGAATTCAAAAAATTTTGAAAATCAAAATTTTTGAATTCCGATTTCCAAATTCCCTCCTTTACGAAAGACGAGATTCCAAATAGACGCTTAGAAAATGAAATGCAATAAAAACAGGAACGTTATGATATAGGCATTCGATTAGATAACTTATGCCTTTTTTTTGGGTAGGTAATGAGGGTATCAGATCGCACAGCCGATAGGGTATCCCAGGGGCCCACATGGCCCACCAGACTAATCCCACAGAATGGCAGTGAAAGCTCCCACATGAGTTCGATCCCTCGACCTCTAGGCAAGCCCTGAGAATCGAAGGCCGCACACTCAACCGTTAGGCTGGCATGCACCGTCTAGATAACTTATGCCTATGTGGAGTTTAATTTTTAAAGAAAATAGCTGATAAGCAAAGGTTGAAAGTGGTTGTTAAAACTTAAAACTGCTTATTCTAAAATTACAGAAATGTTTGTAAATTTTTGAAATGGAAAAGTATGAAACATACTATTTACAAAACTATCTAAATATAATTTGACCGAAACTTTGTTAAAAAAATGTTTAACGACAATTTTTAATTACAAAACTGTTGACTTATTAAACATCAAAGATTATGTTTTTTTTTTCTTTCTAATATGAGGTTAAATTACTAATAAAATCTGTTACTTTTACTAATAAAATTGGCTGATTGGCTCCATCCTCAGTGAGCCTTGTCCGCATTTGTTATTTTTACTAATAAAATTAGCTAATTTTTCTCACAAACCACATCTGTGATCTGTGGCCCCATGCAAACTGGCCGTCCTGCCATGACTATTTCTTCCCACCCCTCGTCGCCCGTCGCCCGTCGCCCGTCGCCGTCGCCGTCGCACACAATTTTCTGCGGTCACGCTTCGCTTCAACATGATAAGGGCCCCTTCGTTTAATCCAACGGCCAAAATATGCATCTGACACGCGTCTTCATGCCACTTGCCAATCAAGCACAACTGCACAAGCACTAGTTAATTCCTGACCTCACCACACCACAGGCCACAGCTTATTCTAAAAATATAAAATCCCGAAACAAACCTTATCTTCCCTGCAATCAGACCTTCGCCCTTTTTGCTCTCATAACACAACTCTTCAGCTTCTTCCAGCTCTCAGATCCGGAGCTGAAAAATCACAAATTTTGACATACCATGGCGTACACGTTTCCGGAGGAAGTTCTGGAGCATGTTTTCTCGTTCCTGAGCTCTGAAAAGGACCGAAACGCTGTTTCGTTGGTGTGCAAGTCGTGGTACGAGATTGACCGGTGGTGCCGCCGCCGTATTTTCATCGGTAACTGCTATGCGGTGTCTCCAGAGATCCTGATCCGCAGGTTCCCAGAGGTGAGAGCAGTGGAGATGAAGGGGAAACCGCATTTCGCCGATTATAACCTGGTGCCGGAGGGGTGGGGAGCTTATGTGTACCCTTGGATCTCGGCGATGGCGGTGGCTTATCCGTTTCTTGAGGAGATCAAGCTCAAGCGTATGGTGGTGAGCGACGAGAGTTTGGTGCTGATATCCAAGTCGTTTAAGAATTTCAAGGTCTTGGTGCTCACTTCCTGCGAGGGATTCACAACGGATGGTCTTGCTTCGATAGCTGCTAATTGCAGGTTGCTTACGTTGAAAATGAAATACTGGTGTCTTCTGCTGCATCATTATGTGCTCCTCTCTAGTTCGAATATTTAGCTACTGGTTCGTTTGGGTGGGGATTTAACTTTGGGGAAATGTCAAGAGTATTTTTGGATTTGTGAACTAATAATAACTACGTTTGGTTAATTTTTCTGATTTTCGCACATATGATGGAATGGCAATGCAGTACATTTTCCTCGCGCTGCTTAAATGGGAATTATCTACGGGTTTAGGGCGCGACTTTACTGTTGATTTTATTGTGAAGCTATATATGTTTGCGCTTTCTTTTTCGCGACACAGTGAACGAATGGTAGATCTGAGAATTTCCTGCGTTGTAGTTGATGTTCAGCTGTTGCTCGCTGCACGTTAGGTGAACTGCAGGGGTCTTTGCTCACTGATTTAGTCTCTAGGAGAAAACGCAATGATTCCATTTTGGTCACCCTCTGTCATAAGCTGACTTGAGGAATGATTTCTCTGTTGTTGCCATTGGATTATGATGATAATTTCAGATGAATAATCCATCTGCCTGACTTGTTAGTTTTACTACACTCCAATGTCTCTCTCTAGTTAAGTGAAAAATAGCTCATGAGTTCTATTCTCTGATGGGAAGGAAAACTTGCATGATGATTTGGTTAAGTAGTTAGACTCAGAGGTTATAGTTTAAGTATTTGAAATGAGATTTCATGCATTAAGGACCGTGGTTATAGTTTAATTATTTGAAATGATGCCTCATGCATTAGCTATTGTCTTACTGCCATGTTGATGTAGGCAAGGTGCCTACATCACATGTTAGTGCATCTTGGTTTATAACCCTTTAGAAGTGTGCTTTTTAGAGATATTTGAGACCCCACACTTCTGATTAATGATGAAGATTTGATTACTGCAGGAATCTCAGGGAACTTGATCTGAGGGAGAGTGAAGTGGAAGACCTCAGTGGGCACTGGCTCAGTGATTTCCCCGATTCCTACACGTCACTGGTATCACTCAACATATCTTGCTTAGGCTCCGAGGTGGGTTTCTCTGTATTGGAGCACCTCGTTGCACGATCCCCTAACCTAAGGACTCTTCGGCTGAATCGTGCTGTACCCCTTGAGAAGCTCCATAGCCTACTCCGACGTGCACCCCAGTTGGTTGAATTAGGAACCGGTGCATATTCCTGTGAAATTCGAAGTGATATCTTTTCAAACTTGTCTGAAGCCTTTTCAGTATGCAAGCAACTTCAAGCCTTGTCTGGCTTTTGGGATGTGGTTCCTGCTTATCTTCCGGCCATGTATTCAATATGCTCTAGAATCACTTCGCTGAACTTAAGTGATGCTGCCATTCAAAGTAGTCTAGACCTAGTCAAACTTGTTGGCCAGTGTCCAAATTTGCAGCGCCTTTGGGTATGGTTCCACCATTCTGTTTTGTTATATTATTGTTCAAAAGACTGAACTGCTTGCTTCTTTTCTCAGAAACCTAAGCAACTTAGGAAGATTAATTTTTACCGTATTTGATTTTTCTCAGGTTTTGGATTACATTGAGGACAGTGGTCTAGAAGCTGTAGCTGCATCTTGCAAGAATCTGCAGGAACTTCGAGTTTTTCCTTCAGATCCGTTTGGTGCAGAACCTAATGTATCTTTAACAGAACAGGGACTTGTCTCCGTCTCAGAAGGCTGCCCAAAACTCCAATCTGTTCTTTATTTCTGCCGCCAGATGTCGAATGCTGCGCTTGTTACAATTGCAAGGAATCGCCCTAACTTTATCCGTTTCCGATTATGTATTATTGAACCTCAGACCCCAGATTACTCTACACATGAACCGCTTGATGTTGGTTTTGGGGCCATTGTTGAGAACTGTAAGGAGTTGCGGCGTCTTTCTCTTTCTGGCCTTCTAACGGATCGTGTTTTCAGATACATAGGCACCCATGCGAAGAAATTGGAGATGCTTTCTGTAGCTTTTGCTGGTGATAGTGACCTGGGTCTGCACCATGTATTGTCTGGTTGTGACAGTCTCCGCAAACTAGAGATTAGGGACTGTCCATTTGGGGACAAGGCTCTCCTTGCCAATGCTGCCAAGCTGGAGACGATGCGATCCCTTTGGATGTCAAATTGCCCCGTAAGTTTTGGAGCTTGCAAGCTTCTCGGTCAGAAGATGCCCTGGCTCAATGTTGAAGTAATCGACGAGAGAGGCCCACCCGACTCGAGGCCGGATAGCTGCCCTGTTGAGAAACTCTATGCCTACCGAACTGTTGCCGGACGGAGGGATGATGCGCCTGGATATGTTTGGACGATGAAAAAAGATTCCACCTTGAGTTTTTCTTGTGGCTAAACAGTGATACATGAAGCTCACACGTTCTCCTTGTTACAGTTGCATCAGGTATTCGCTTTACGCATATCGTTTTTAACTTTCATTTTCAGCAAATGCTTTGTGTTTGCAGTTTAGTGGCTTGCGAGCTCAGCCAGATGCCATCATCTTTTTTTTCTTTTTTTCTTCTTCGATGAAGGCTGACCTATTTGTTGCAAAATAAATTTGTATCATTTGTAGTACGCTGGTTTAGTTATTTCTGTGGAAGTATAATCAATGTAGACAAATTCCAGAGTTTCCCAATGCCTATATCTCAACAATGTTTTGAATCATCCTACTGTGTTGTGTGGCTGTTTTCTTCCTCCATTCGCATGGACACAAGCTCAAACTTGTAAAAACTCTGTTGTTCGTTCTATCGCTTTGAAATGAGAATTTGTTTTCTTAGAAATTTGAGAATGAAACGGTTGAAGAAACGAAGCCCACTTTGAGCAAAATATCAAGGACCAATGTCTCCTGTCTGTATTGTATTATTGCGTTGTCCTGTAGCCCCCAGGACAAGTAATGCCAAAAGAAAAAGGAAGACTCGGTAAGATTTTTGTGGCATTAACCAAAGCAGTAAATCTTTTGCAGGATTTTATCGTTTTGACTCTGACAACATTCGATGCCTTTTGATGTGTAATGATCTTGTCCAAACATCTGCAACTAGGGCTGTTGATGAGTCAGTCCTATTAGTCTCTCAGGTTCACCACTTTGTGGTTAGTAAAATCTCAGAGGCCCATAGTGAGTTGTAGCCGTTTCAGTTACTTGCGCATCTAATCGTGGACAAAACCAAACAAACGGAAGTCTTCATTTTCCTCTGGGTTTTGTTATAGTTTAGGGATCAAGAACCAGAGACTGAGAGAGGTACTTGAGTGAGTCTTCAACCCCATCTAATCAAGTCGAAATAGGGATATGGCACTAGTCTTAAAGTGAGTGAGTCTTCAACCCCATCTAATCAAGTCGAAATAGGGCACTAGTCTTAAATTGAGGGAGGGATATTAATTATTATGGACTCTCTCTCTCTCTCTCAATAGGTAAAATAAAAAGTTCATTTCGAATCAAAACTTTAAGACCTCTTGCTTGTTGGTGGTAGCGCTGCCAGAACCGGAGCATCTCCGGGCGTATTTTAAATATGATCTTTTCTTTTCTACTTTAAAATAATTTAAAAATCGCAACTCTATTGACTGAAACGGGTATAATGTAACTTTTAACTATAAAATTACATTTTCGTATAATATAGAAGCAGCCTGAGCAATTTATTTTCTACTATACAAAAAGCTTATTTTACTAACCTTTTATAAACGGTAATAATTTTTAAAAAGCACACAACCTAAATTTTGAATTTTTTTGGAAGGCAACTTAGCTTCAGCAGTTGTTTTTATGAGAATTAACATTTCATTCATAAATGGAGCTAGTCAGCTCGCAATTACGAAATCTATACAACTTCTGCTTCTGGAGTCAAAAACTCTTCTGAACAAGCTGCAGTCCAAATAAGCCACCTGTACTGTAGTCTGTACTGCTCTCTATATATTCCAATACTTTCTGAAAAGTACGAATTATTCAAAATAATGCAACTTCTACGAGATTCTTCAAAAGCACAAATGATTACACAAATGTCGGGATTCCTTGCTTTCCCTTTACAGGTGCAAGGTTGTAAGTTGCTATAAATTCACTAATACCAAAGTTCAATGTCAACATTGGCATTTATGCACACGAAGGCAGACGCATCAGCCACAAGTAAGGCTACATTTCGGTGCTTCTCACATAGTATGCCAAACACATTTACAAAACTCAACTACTTTGACCTTGAAGAGTTTCTAATATATGCTCAATTCTGTATTTCATCACAGGTTGGCCGGACTTGGTTTTCTTCAACATTTTCTCCTTCAAAGTTCTTCTTCGAGCTTCACTTTGCTGTCTCGCTTCGTTCTTTGATTGAATAGCAGCTTCCCTCTCCATCATGGCTTTCTCTCCCTCCTCACGCTTCTTCTCATACAACTCCCTCAGACTTGGCCCTTTGTTCTTGCTCCTTTTGTTCTGCTTGGAAGTACTGGTTTCACTTTCACCCTATCACAAGAATTGGATTATCTGATTAAATTTCTTAATGGAATCCTCTAGGACTGTATAAGCAGTTATATTGCAGCCTGTAAGCATTACTCAACCCGACAAAAACCCCACAATGTACAGAATTTTCGAAAGAACAAAAGCGAAAATGGAGTGCCTTGAGTAAAAGAACCACACCTCCAGTGGCCTCTTGGCCGCGGAAGGAACATTAGGTAGTTGATTTAATGACCTCTTATATCTCTGGACATATTTAGCATTTTTGTAGAACTCTCTTTGCTTCTCTACAAAACAATCAAATCAGCATACATACCAGAATATTTAACTTCATTAATGAGCATTTAGACAGGAAAAATTGTAAACACAAGAAGAATTATACACATAAAGCCAGCTTATGGTCGAAAAATCAGGGGCTATAGTGTGTATGGATTTTGATAAATAGCACCGGACTCGGAACAAATTTTAAGATCAATATCATACAAAGTACTTTGATTCCCGGTCATACTGAATAACCCATGTGAGCAATCTACCTATGATGAACTACGCTTGCTTCAACATTAAGATCAATTAAGATCTTTGTGCTTGCAATAGCATTGTTAGAAATTTTCTTTAATTTTTGGATCACGAGGCTGGTTTTCATCTTGAAAGGATGCTGCACTGTAAGCCAAATTGGTTTCTCTTGCTTTTTGAGTAGGTGTTAAAATAAATCCTCAGCAAATGCCAATCGCGTTGGGCATTGAAACACATCTTGCACCCAAAGTTTTTCCTTTTCCTTATTCTTTTCCTCCTATTTTGGATCAAGCGCATGAGAACAATAAACCAAACAGCAAAGCGCATGACCATAACACAAATACCACCAGCTGACTGAAACATATAGCACTAACACCAAAACCCAGAAAACACAATCATCCGATTTATTATCAGCTAAAAAGTGCAAATAGAAGTAAAGAATGAAGGAAACAATAAAGCTCACTGATGATGGCCGGGTTATAATTGTTATTCCTAGTCTTGGCATTGGCGAAAGCTTCCAACGACAGACCGCCTCTCCCTCCCATTCTCTCCTTGTTTTGGGCGAATTTCTTCTTGTTCTTCCTCAGATCCTGCTCTCCCATTTCCCTCCCTTGCAAATTTCTTTCCCTTTTCTTCATTCCTCGGATAATTTCTTCGCGAAGCTTTGTTCGGAAAACCTAATTCTAGCGACAAACAATGAGAACTCTCCAATTTTAACAATTTTAGGGTTCACGAAGTACTGAGGTTATCTGTTTCTGCGCCATGCTTGTTGGGCTACAAAAATATAGCCCACAAGAGTTCAAGGTAAACTATTGTCATAAGGCCCAACCACGAGTGGGCTATAGCCTTATAATAAAAATTTGACAAGGATTATAAGATTGTTTTTATAATTAAGGATTTAAGACTTTCTTTGTTGGAAGTTATATTAATAACTTAAATAAACAATTCAATATCAGTCATTATGCTATGCAGACTACTGTAAGTTGACAATTTCCCCAAATCAAGTTTCTTTTTCTTGTCTCATTATAGGTGTTAGGGTCTACAATTTCCCCAAATGTTTCCTTTTTATTTTCCCTTTTATTGGCTTTCTTGCTTTTTTTTATTGTTTCCCCTCAGAACTCAATCATCTTTCTAGATTCCTTTATTCACAAACCATTGATAGAGATTTTTATTTGAGTTATCAACAACTCAATAGTCAATACCATTAATGGGATATTTGAAGCTGTGTAAAAAATGAATTTATGGAAGAAAAAAAGAAATCATGGTGTAATTTTACATTAGGTTCACTTCACCATGTGAAAAACTCAACCAGGAGCAGATTTAGGGAGGGCCTACAGGACTTGACCGTTCCAAATTTTTTTGATACATTTGAATATATTTTTGAACTTAACAAAATTAAATATATTTACAAAAAAATTTAATGAGTTGAAATTAAATTTTAGCAATATTTCATTCAAAAAATATATTTTGAATCTAAAAAAAACTTAAAATATATTTCTACAAAATATAATTTATGCCCCAAAAAAATTTGTTCATAAAATTTTTTTTGGGCACCCCTAATTTTTTTTTTAGACCCGCACTTTGACTCAAACCAAAATCTCTAGAAGCAACTGAGAGAATTAGATCATACAAGCAGCAACTCACCCTTTACATCATAGCATTTCCTGGGATTGTCCACATACATAAAATACATTCACAAAACTTTTTGTCACGGATACTCTACTCCATGACCTGATGTTGCAAGGATGCGTACTCATGAGGCTACACGTTTGAATACAGATATTACTCGATCGCACGAACAAACATTCTTTACCCGATCCTCTTTTTGGTCGGAAAAAACATCAAAGCTTGAACGCAATGCAGTAAAAATTAAACATTCTTACCACCATTACGCCGTTGATCACGGGTCATTCTTTCCTCACTCCTGGCGTAAAACATAATATATATACACTCATGACTCATCTTAGTACGAATGCTAGGGAAAATCAAGCACTTTACCAGCTTGTGCATCATTTTCGTCACCATAGCCTAGCGATCAATCTTTGCAAAACGACCCTTTATCCTCGTCCTGCTCTCTGCTCGCACTTTCCTCGATTCATATC
>JAOWBN010000023.1:603555-619505 GCA_028565015.1 Pinguicula moranensis | reverse complement strand
AACAGAGAGGGATCAATCTCGGAATTACATTCTTTACCCTTTCCCATGAATTATTCTTCAGTGAGTAGATTGAGATTGTCACAGTCACAACAGAGTCGTCATCATCAAGCATTGCAGCCGGCATTATTACAACTTTGAAATCATGATTAGATTCGTCGTAACACAGACCGATCTTAATGATACTATGTGTTGAATCTCTCCCGGCGGCAAAAGGATCACGTGGGAGGAGTATTGTCGTTTTGGTGTATGGGTTGTGCAAGTAGATTCTTGATTTGGACGTATTTGAGTAACACAACAATCCATTGCAGAATCCAACAATGATAGCAAATGGGTCATATGTAAGAATATAACTGGGCAAATTAGCTGGGGAAATAGTCATCGTTCTCATCGTAGTTTTCATTGCAGGACAATCCATTGCAGGCTTCAACAATGAAATCACATGGGTCACTTACAGTAATATAGTAGGGCAAATATCTGGGGAAATAGTAACCGTTCTCGTCGTATCTTTCACTGGAATTGGATTTCTGTTTCTTGATGAAACTCGGATGAGCAATCTGATTGTACCAGGAGAGGGAAACGATTCGGAATTTCCATAGGATTTTGGGCGGAAGCCATGAAAGGATCTCCGATACGATGTCGTCCGGCAAGGCCGGCGAATGTAGAGATGCTTTGCCTGAACCTGTTTTCGTCATGGCTAATTGAAGGAAAATTCTCCCAAGACGTTGATAAAAAGGACGAGAGTTCGAAGTTGGACAGAACTAATTGAGACCAAAATCAAGAAATAGGTCATCCACAAATAGGTCAAACCCGTTGGATCGTTATTCGATATTAGGGTTATTCGGTAAATTGGAGGCGGTGCATACTAGCCTAGCGTTGGAGTATGCGGCCTTAGATCTCAGGGCTTGCCTAGAGGTCGATGGTTCGAGCTCTCATTGTGGTGTGGGGAAGAATTCGTTGTCATCTGGGATTAGTCGGAGGGCCCACTGGGTCCGAAAGATAACTGGATAGGTAATTGTGTACTCGGGTAGGGTGCGTCCGAAAATGGCCACGACGGACCTGGGGAACGCAATAAGGCTCGGGGTGCAGGACACAAATTACCTGCATTCGGGGTCAGCGGCACAATTATCTATCAAAAAAAAATCTCTAAAAAGCCCAAAATTAAATTTAGTTTAATATAATCCCAAAACTTGTGTTGCTTTATTATTTAACCCGCATCATTTTAACAGACAAAATATTTGATGGAGTAAAAAAAATTCTTGATCCGTCCTTACTTTTGTTTAACTAAAATATTTGTTGCATTTCTAGGAGCTTTTATCTTTGACTGCTAATTTACCATAACACTTTTTTTTTTTGGAAAAGGCCAAATTTTTATATATATACAAGCTATGTACAAGAGTCAGGTGTGGAGAAACTACACCTGACTTACAATTACACACCCCTGACCAATTAGCTAAGCCCTGGTCAACAGTGACCTATGCGAACTCCTTGCAAAGAATAACGTAATTACAAGGCTAGCCACAGAACTCCTGTGTGATGGCCACTGTATCAATCCGTATCACATGTTTTCAACATTTTTATAACATATGATGCACCTCCTGGAGCCGGTTTCAGAGATATACTCATGTGGTCCCTTTTTCTATATAAGGATCAATCTAGGGGGCAGTGTAAGCATTTGTAGCTTAGCCGCTTAATAGACTAGCTAACTGATCCAAGCTCCGCAGAATGTGGTCTTCCCATCTTTAGTGCATATACCTTGGGGCTTTGTGGACCTGTACCTGCACCACATAGACACCAAAAAAGTAATCATTTGAACGAGAGAGAGCACCTGATATGTATACCTCATATGCAGATTTTCAGAATGTGGTCTTCATTGAGTTTCTTCATTGAGCTGCCACTGTACTTGTACCACACTAACGTCCGCATAGGTCTTCAGCAATAGATCCTTGACTAAATCCTGAACTTGTACCTGCATCACAAAACAAAACTAATGCAGATTCATTCCTGGTATATGTACCTGACCAGCCCCAAGGTGCTGCCACTGGAATTGTTCAGTTTCCTCCGCTTAGTACCTGCATTGAAAGGTTTTTACCAACATTAGTACGACTGAATACAAGCCAAGGGGCATAAGCTCCAATCTGCCAGACTGTAATCAAACCGGCGCTTTTTACATCTAGCTCTAATCCACTGCCAAACAATTCTCTGCACCTCATAGAAAAGCAACTGACTATTCACAGTCTTAGAGCTAAAATGGATTCTGTTCCTGCCCCTCCAGACACACCACATCACTGCCATCCAAATAGAACTCCATGCACAAGTATCAACATGCGGAGGACAAGCTGCAAAATGTGCCAATATGCTAGGTACACAGTCTAAGATCATTCCAGAGTTTTCCAATGCCAGCCACCTGATAATATCCCCCCAGAGCTTGGTTGTTACAGTGCACATTGTGAAAAGATGATCAACCGTTTCATCAGCCATATTACAGAGGGGACAAGTAATCGGAAGATGAGGCTGAATAATCCCCCTTCTCTGCAGCAGATCCTTTGTTGGTAGAGCAGATTGAACAAGTGTCCAAATGAAGATTCCAACTTTTCTTGGGGTCGGACTGGACCAGATGATTCTGGTGATGGACTTGTGGATGTCAGAGTATGCAAACTGAGCAGCAGAAGAAATGGCCTTATATGCATCACTAACTCTGTAATTGCCCTCCTTGCAAGACATAAATTTATACCTATCCCTGGTGTCCTGTTTAGGCGTGACAGTCTGGAGAATGCCCTGCAATTCTGTGAAGTCTTCAATCTCTGAAGGTAGGAGCAACCTTCTCCATCTCCACACCCACATCCACTGCATACCATCCCAGATACCAGCTTCAGCAATACTTATATCCTTCCTTACCTCATTCCTATCAAACCAGTGTCGTTGTCTCACCGAGAATGAAAAATTGAAAAATCAAGACCAATTTAAGAGTCAACTGAGGAGAAAATTATCAACTCCTGGATTTTTACGGATTTCTTCGACAAAATTTCAATTCCGAAAGAGGACTCAACTACTTTTGGGTAAAGTGTCGGTTGTGGAAAAAAATCACTTACAACAAGGTCCACAAACTTTTAATCTTAAATTAATTTTTAAATGAAATTTTTATTCCTAAAATTATGTATACATGAATTTTTATGCTTTTATTCATAAGTTTTTTTTTCAAATAAACTTTTTATTTCTAAAATTATGTATTCATGATTTTTTATGTTTTTGTTCATAAGTTTTTTTCAGACGAAATTTTTATTCCTAAACTTATGTATGCTTGAATTTTTATGTCTTTATTCATAAATTATTTTTAAATGAATTTTTATTCATAAATTTATAAAAACTTTAACTCATGTATTTTTTTCATAAGGTGTAGGAGGTTGTGGGACATTTGCGAAACGTGTCCAAGGTAGAAGGTGGGAGGGACGTGCCAACCGGCCCGACATGTCCCGACCACTGAGTCAAGATTTTAAAAATTCAAAAACTTGTCTGAACTGCCGGGGGACGGTTTAACATGCTTGGCCCTCGAGTTTCGGGATGGGTTCGATACGGTTCCAACCAATCGAAACTTCAGTTCTTGTTTAATTTTTTTTTTATATTTTTAATATTTTAAATATTTTTTTATTTTTTAAAAATTGTTTATATAAAATGTTTTGTTTTATAATTTTTAACTGTATAAATTTTTTATAAGAGTTTATATATTTTTAAGTGTATAAATTTTTTTATATAAAATTTATAAGTTTATATTAATTTTATAGGTTATATAAATGTTATAAGTTTATAAGTATATAAGTTATATAAATTTAATAAAACCTATAAGTTATATAAAGTTTATAAGTTACTAACTATATAAGTTGTATAACTTTAATAAATTTTATAAGTTATATAAATTTTACAAGTTTATAAATTATATAAAATATATAAGTTTAATAAAGTTTATAAGTTTTTTTTATAAGCCCACTTTGTATTAATGAAAAGGGCAAAAGAGTACAAAGAAAAAGAAACATATTTACGTGGAGACCATCCTTCCACACTACAGAGACGCTGAGCTAAAACATTTGCACTACTCAACTTTCCTCCATGCAGAGTCCTTTGATTCGTAGAATCTACTGCATACAACCTCCTTAGGATGGCTATAAGTTTGTAAGTTATATGAATTTATATAAAGTTTATAATTTTATATAAAGTTTATAAGTTTATATAAAGTTTATAAGTTTATATAAAGTTTATAAGTTATATAAGTTTATAATTCTAACTGGATCTGTGGCACAAACAAGGCCCCCTTGTTGTTCAATTTCCACGGTTGTTTAGGCTTGCCTCTGCACCTTCAACCTGCATCTTAGACACATGACAATATCAAAATGGCTCCTGACACTGGTCCTGTAATTGTCGCAAACCATTAAGGTCTTCTAAAAACATTGAACTGACAAACCTTATCTCTTTTTTGCAGAACTGTCCAGGCAGCACTGATGGGCATAGCAGATACATCTTCGAAGGAAATCCAGATGGCCAATATACAGTCAGAATAGCATACAAGCAACTGGTTTTTGCACAGCCTATACCTTATTCTGAACAAGAAGTTGCCTTACTAAACTCAGTTTGGGGCACACTAGCACCTAAAAAAATTCAGATCTTTGTATAGAAATTGTTGCAGGATGCACTTCCCACACAAGGTGCAATGATGAGAAGAGGATTAATACCAGAAGATCAAATATGCCACTGCACCTTCTGTCACTCATACTTTGAAATTGTACTCCATTTATTCTCTTCTTGTTTCACTATGATACAAGTTTGGAAGGAACTTCTTACATGGCTCCAACTGCAGCACATGGATGGCTCCATAGAACAGCTCCCTTCAATGGAAACTTTCACTACACTATGTCTTCCCATGGCCAACCTTCAAGCATGGAGAACAATACGGTTCTCAGCGGTATGGCACATATGGTTGGCAAGAAATAACTGCCATTTTAGAGCTTCTCAACCAGACAACTCTGATTTGTGAGAACAACAAAAGATCTATTTGGATGTGGATCAAAGCTAAGAAGAACAGTGTCTTTGCCTACACATTATCTAATTGGTTTGTGCAGCCACTTGGATGTATACAAAGCAACATTTAGAACATCATTTGAACTCAAGGAATCCACCTACTGAAGTTGAACTAGAGACAAGGAACTGATTAGATACGTAGAGAAACTTTTTATCCTTTGATAGAGTGGTTCTTCTACTAATTCTTTGATGTTGATTTGATATGCTTGTCTCTTCGGAGTACCACTTCTCTCACTCATTACAGGGATAGTTCATCAAACATAATCGAGTTGTGTACCAATTTTCCTACAATGGAAAATTGACAATGGACAATCATGACATTATGTTTTTGGTAAAGTGCAGATGATGGCGATGATCTGAATGCTGGGATGACTTTGTGATCTTCTATGAAGCTAGGTGAGTCATGTACCAGATCACCCTTAACTATACAGAGGAAGGGTACGATGAGAAGACATGATAATCAACTCAAACTCAAGATATTAGTTAGATGACACTCTCGAGTGATCACTTGTATAGCTTGATTGTCCTACTCCCTTCATTCTTTTCCTTGTATTCCTTTTCACCTTCTTGTACAAAATTTTTTTTATACATAATGAAACTTGGTTTATGGAAAAAAAAATTATAAATTATATAAGTTATATATAAAGTCTATGAGTTTTATATAAAGTTTAATAAACGTTATTAATCTTTATATAAAACTTATCAACTTTATATAAAACTTATATAACTTATAAATTTATAGATTATATAACTTATAAGCTTATAAATTAAATAACTTATAAACTTTATAAGTTAATATAAGTTTAATAAAGTTATAAGTTTATAAGTTATATAAGTTTATAAGTTATATAAGTTTATATAGTTTATTATAAGTTTATATAATGCTTATATAAGTTTAATAAAGGTTATGAGTTTAACATAAAGTTTATAAGTTTTATATAAAGTTATAAAACATATAAACTTTATATAAAACTTATAAGAAGTTCATTATATTAAACTTATAAGAAGTTTATAAGTTTATATAAAGTTTAGGGAAAAAATAAGGAAAATGAGGGCTTGAACATTATTATAAATGCAAAATACATTCATAATTAAGTTGCCTACGTATCATATATATATACATAAATCAAAGGCAACGTAGGTCTCTTACCTCAATTACATACTAGTCAGTTTGGCTTGTGGTGTTTGCCAATTCGGTATCCCATGTATCGAATGGGTCTTCTTCTTCAATTTGTGCATGTTCTTGTGCTCTATTTTTAGCAGTTAACCAATCATTCAAACACGTTTGATATTCCAAGTTTGTTGGAGGCCTTGATGCACGATAGTCTTCTAGAATGTATCAACCCTTGCTAAAGGCTTGCTCTACTGCAACTGTTGAAACTGAACATGCCAGAACTTCTTTGCCATAACCATTAACACTGAAAAATCTTTTGTTTTGCTCCTCCGCCAATAAAAATAACGAAATTCTAGTCGAACGAAATATCATTTTCACCTGTCTGAACAATCTTGAAGGTAGTCGTTAGATAAGTGCCAAGTTCCACGTATGTGGAACTTGACGACTACTTATATCGTATCGATATTAATTTAATTGTATTCCCTATTCTTTTTAGTATTTCTGCACTAGAACTACTACTACTACTAGAGTCACTCCCACTCGCACGAGTTTGTGCATGAATACCTAGACGAGTTTGATATTCAAAATATAATTCATTTAATAAAGAAAATATTTTCAAATATAATCCTATAGTTGACAAGGGTATACCATCCTCTTCGACCAATCCATTATAATAAACTTCTAATGATTTTTGTAAACCTTTTAATTTTATTTGGCGGTCTGAAAAAGTTAAGTAGTGGTATATTTAAAAAATATTTGAGCCATTTTTTAGTAATAACGTTTACACAATCTATTAAATTAGTTTCTTCTTGAAAAGTCGCAATGATAGCCCCAACATTAATATAGACCGGAACCACAATGTGAGAAATGGGTTTATATATGTATGATAATAATTAATATAATCATTAAAATATTTTAATAATTCTAAGAGTTCATCACACTCAGTCCAATTGTTTTGATGTAAATACATGTTTGGGAATATACTATTCATAAAACTACACAATTACTCTTTATAAGGCACGATCTGATTTAGTAATGTATACGTTGAGTTTCAACAGGTTGCCACGTCTAAACAAATTTTTATTGGTCTAACTTTACTATCTTGACAAAATTTAAACTAATATTTTATTACCTTATGTTTAGACACCAAAAATTTAATTGTAAGTTTAATGAAATTTACACTTCAATCTACACATTTAAAAGCATCTTGTACACATAAAATATGACAAATACAACAAATATGAAAAAAAATGACCACCAAAAAAAGAATCACATAATAGTTTTAAATCATCTACACAAGCATCATTAGGAGTGACATTATAAAAAAAACACTATATATACGGTGTTTCAAATCATATTCTTCTAACGCCAAAATAATAATAGAAGTTATATTTTGTGCATTGTGTGCCTCATCAAACAACCTATACGCTAATGTTGCTTTTTTGTATTTTTCACCCATTATCTATCCAATGACAAGTAATTCACATATAATTATGTTTTTGCCAATGATCCATTCATATCACTAAATATAGAAACTTTATTATCCATAGATGACAAAACCTTACATAAATTAGCTTTTCTTTTGTTATAAGATTTTCCAATGTTGTTAGTGTATGATTTACGTGAAACTCTACTAAATGCGAGATATAAAAATGTACATACATAATTTTATAAATTTAAAAATTCAGCGAATCTAAATGGAAGGCCTTTCGAACAAGTTAAATCTACTAGGCCTTCCCTATTTCTACTTTCATTAAACCGAATAAAAGAGTAGTAGAACACGTACTTACAGCTCCAACTCCACATCCGGTGGAAATAGAATTCCAAGTGTTTGACAGTTGGGTTTGTGTAGGATCAATGCCAAGTTCTACTAGGTACTTATTCATTATATGTCTCACAAATGAGTCGTAACCCCCACTTTAAAAAAATCAACATTTTAATAGAAAATCAAAAATGTTACAAAATATTCAATTTTTAAAAAAATTCAAATTTTAAAAAATATGCAAAAATAAAAACAAAATAAAAAAGTTCAATTTTAAAAAATAAATAAAATATTAGTATGTATATATATATTCAATCGAAAATTCCAATTTTGTAAAACAAATATGCAAGTTTTAAAAAGTTCAAAATTTTAATATAATTCTAAAATTAAAAAATATTCAAAAATTAAAAAAAAAATAGTACCTTTTTTGTGTGGAACTTCTTTTGACATATTCGACAATTCACCCAAAAATAGTTGGAGACCTTTCCGAATTGCGGATTTTATCGAAAAAAATCTATAAACATTATGTATGAACTTATTTAATCAAAGGCCCGCCCTTGAGTTTGAGTAACTGGAGACGGAGGATGAAGGGGTGGAAAAGTATTTTCACACGCACGAGAAGAAGATCGTGTTACTGCCTCTTTTGTCTCCAGACCCGGTAGTGGTGTGTTGCTAGACTCGTCTAACTCGTAAAAATCAATCAAATTTTCATAATTAATATCATCGTCGAAATCAGGGGAAGAAGTAAGAATTCTCCTTGGAGACATTATTGTCGTAGGAAAAAAAATTGAGATGCGAAAATTGCCATAAAATGCACCGAAATTAAAGATCGAAAGAGAGCGACTAATTGAGAATAGCTAAAGAGATGATTGAGATTGGTGTAAATAAAATGAAGGGGGTGGGGGTATTTATAGGTGTAGATAAAAAAATAGAAAAAATAGCCATTGGCCCGCCGTGCCACGTATCAACCAGCAGGCCAATGGTCAAATTTTCAAAAAATAGAATTGAAAATAATAATATTTTATTAATTTTACATTTTTTTAAGAATTTGAATGTTTTAATATTATTTTATATTTTAATTAAAATAATTAAAAACTGAATATTTTCCAGGTAGCCGCCCTTTTTTCAATTTTTTTTAAAAACTTTCCGACAACACACGTCGGGCCAACCTCTGGCTGTGCTGGATAGAGGGCAATTTTTCTAGCGCTAGTTAAGGTAAATACATTGTAGAGCTTGGAATCAATCATACTCAACCCAACATTCAAGTGGTTGGGGTTCTATTGCCTATGGCAGTGGAGATAGAGGTACATCTTCTTCTAGTCATTTATTTCAATTTAGTCAAAATAATAATATGGAATTTTTAGTTTATTTTACTTGTTCGGAAGCATTCCCTTTAAATTTGGCAAAGTTTAAATCTAGAAAATTATGTATGTACATATTTAAATCCAACATTTACTAGAATTTCACATAAATCACACACTAGCGATATTGTTAAATCTATTAAGAAAAGAAAAAATAATTTATTGTAAGTTTTTTCATATATGGAACAAGATATTTCTATGTGTAGCGATATATAGTCCGATCATTGACAAACTCATAGTTATATGGGAATAACTTGTCATTTTTTTTATAAGCAAATTTTTTATATATGTGTAAAATATTTACAGTAGTAAAATACAACGAGAACAAAACAAATCATGGCCTTAGATGAAGGTAGGTTGAAGTTGTTGGATGGTTTCTGATAGTGAATCTGCTAATCATGCACATCTGTCATATCTTCTATTATAGCTAAGGGTGATCTGATACATGGCTCCCCTAACATCATGAATGCACAAGCATCTCCGCATTCAGTTCATCGCCATCATCTCTGGAAGTCATGACTATCCTTTTTTTGTCGATAACCTTTTTTTAAGGAATACCGGTACATAGCTCGTTCCAGCTTGGTGAGCTATCCCTGTAATGAATAGAGAATATGACATGTTGGTCAATAATATAACAGAACATTATCAAGATAACCAGCCTGCCTACTTCAAGTACCATTATCTGATCCCACTTTATTTATACTAGTCACTCTTTTCTATCACTTGATATTGTGCAGTGAACCAATGTGTTCCAATGTCTGTTATTCAGATCACTCTATTGCAAGGGAATTTTCTGCACTTTCATGAGATAAATTGTAGTTCGAAGTCATCTTCATTCCAAGAAAACTAGCAACTTGATTCCCAGACTAAGGAGGGATTTGCTTAGAGACTTATTTACCCTTTTTGAACAGCTAGCTTTGTTGTGTTTTCATGCAAAGCCCCCATTCTTAAACTGCTTTAACTCTCTCTTCTGACTAGATATCATAAAAGGCGCAGCATAGAGCCATTCTTTCTTTTACAGTATTTGTCCAAGCGTCTTTGAATGCTTGAAGCTGATGAAGCAGAAATGATTCCTTTTCTTCTATGTTCATGGTGCTGAATCAAGAAATTTTCTTAAGTACCCTGTGAATCAGCAAACATTCGAAGCGATTGTCATTTGATGAATCACATATACACAAAATATATGCACCATGATTATGGTAATATTAAAATAATATAATCTAAAACATAGTGTATGTATTTCGTTTGATAATGCCTCTAATAATGTTGAATATATGGATGATTTAAAAGAATTATATGATTCTTCTTTTAGTGATCATTTTTTTATATTAGATGTGTTGGTCATATTATTAATTTATGTGTACAATATGATCCAAAATATATTGATTTAAGCGTACATCTCATTAAAAAGACGATCAAATTTTTGGCAACTAAACCTAGGGTAATGAAATATTGATTTAAATTTTGTAAAGATAATAACGTTATGCCCATAAGATATTCATTACATGGGCCACCTTTTGGAATTCTCCTTATTTTTTATTTCAACAAATCATTCCTTATAAAGATTTGTTGTATATTTTATTAATAATAGATTCTCAAATATTCATCAAAACTATTAGAATGAGTGTGAAAAACTCATATAATTATTAAAGTACTTTAATTAATTATTATCATAGGTATACAAACCCACTTCACACTTTATTGTTCCCGCTGCATTAATGTAGGAGCCAATATTATATATTTTCAAGAAGAAACTAATTTTAAAAAGGTTTTAGATATTATTAGTGAAAAATAGTGTAAGTATCTTCTAAATATGGCAATACTTAACCTTGTTGCCACCGTTTTAGACCTTCGAATTAAGTTAGAAGGTTTAAAAACATCATTAGAAGATTATTATAGTATATTTCTCAACGAGAATAATGAACCAACTGTCAAATATAGTACCATAATTAGATAAATAACTAAACCAAACCAAACCAAACATACCCAGTATATTCCGCCTTTCGGCAGGGTCTGGGGATGGTGAGATGTACTCAATCATACCCTGACCTCTATAAAGAGATCAAGAGACTGTTTTCGTGGAGACCCTCGGCTTTTCGAATACACAAAAAAAAAGTGAGAGTGAGATGGTAGGTGGATCGATGAACGCCAACCTCCACCCGAGGTTGTCCAGAAAGAAGATTTGCAATTGCAGTTCCTACAACTGCATGACCAGCTTCATGCCGTGCAACAACAGCTTTCTCATTACCCTTCAACTTGGCTGTCTTCTTCTCAATCCCCTGTAACATAGCACAACCTAATAAAAACATGTAAAAGGCAATATCAAGCAAACAATGCTAATGACACAACTTTGAGAAATACGGAAATGCTTACAGGCATAACGAGTATTATTTAGCTTTCTAGGGGAAAAAATCAATGCTCATAATTAACCAACTGATCTCAGCGATGCAGCTCAGTTGTTCTGGAATGTGATTTAGGCAGTCAGGAGGACTGCATTTTCCAGAAAAGAAGATTGATGATTGAAACAGGATATTTTACCGCTATTGACCGTTCTACTGCTCGAATGAAATCAATTTTCTCCACCACAAATTTATTGTCTCTTCCAGCCAACAATGCAGCTTCATTCACCAAATTTGCTAGATCTGCCCTGCAAAGTATCCAGAAGTTGGAGAAATTTAATATATCTTGTAGACAAAAAAAAATGGTAAATCTATTTAGTGAAAGCGAAACATCTCAACAAGTCAAGAACATACCCAGTAAAACCAGTGGTCATGGAAGCAATATCACCCAGATTAACATCGTTGGCAAGAGGAAGTTCTTTCTTTGAAGCATGTACTTCTAAAATGGATTTTCTTCCATTCCGATCAGGCGTTTCCACCTAAACATCAAATCATAATCTTATTGCTCAAAAGAATTGGAATATACATGCAAACTATCATTAAATTTCATCTCACGCAAAAACTGAAACATGTAGTTATATACCACAACCACTCGGTCAAATCTACCCGGACGGCGGAGAGCCGGATCGAGCACATCTGCTCTGTTTGTTGCTCCAAGGACAATTACAGCCGAATTACTATCGAAGCCATCCATTTCCTGCAATGTATTTCCCAACATACTTATCTCTTTTCAGCATAATTAAAAGATCTTGAAGAAAGGATCAGATATCGGACCGTGAGTAGCTGATTTAATGTTTGTTCACGCTCATCATTGCTCACAATGCGGAATTTGCCATCACGGCTCTTTGCCACAGCATCTATCTACATGTCCAGGAATAATTAAGAAGATTGTAAGTGGTAGTTTAACAACACAGTCTGCAGGCTGAACCCGCAACCTAACATAAAGAAATATTGAGGATGAAGAGGAACCTCGTCAATGAATATTATGGATGGAGCCTCCTTTTTGGCACGTGCAAAAAGGTCTCTGACACGAGAAGCACCCATACCAACATAAAGTTCGACAAATTCACTTGCAGAACAGCTGATAAAAGGAACATCAGCTTCTCCAGCTACAGCTTTCGCTAAAAGTGTCTTACCTGTTCCAGGGAGACCAACCTGTAGAAGCACGAGTGCTCGTTCTTACAATTTCATGTTTCCCTAATACTGCATTAAGTACACAGTGGAAAAAAACTTACCAATAGAACACCTCTAGGAGGCCGTGCTCCGAGCTTTATGTATCTGTCTGGATTTCTGAGAAATTCCTGCCCAGTAAGAATCAGAAGTTTAGTCACGTGAGCTAATTTGAGCTAATTATGAGGATAAGTAACAAATTGGGAGAAAAACCATATACCACAATCTCTTCCAGCTCCTCCTTGGCCTCATCAACGCCAGCAACATCAGCAAAAGTAACAGCTTCCCCTTGCTCCGAAACTTTGACTCCCCCAGACATTCCAGACTTGCGATTTCTAAGATGCCCTGGCGTTTGCTAGATAGTTGCATGAAAAAACTCAATCTTTGTTAAGAGAAATTTCTTTAAGAAACAAAGATATCTCAAATGAAGACTCATACCTGAGTAAAACTCATTGGAAACCGACGAAGAAGACCTGCTAGCACAGCAACATAGAATAAAGCAATCTGCAGAGAAATACAATAGCGGTTGTCAAATCTTACATAAGTAGGATGTCTGGCGTTGCACAAAAATTATGTAAGACACAACAACAGAAGAGGATGGAGAAGAAGATGAAGTTTTGAAGATTTAGATACGCACATATGCATTGCATAAAGGCAAAACATTTAACCTAACTTCAACAAATTTCCTTCCTGTTGCACCTGTGACACAGATATGCAAAAACATCTGCGCCTAAGAACTCTTGGCTACTTTGGACAAGTAGTAATAACATGGCTCACCGCACAACAAGGATTTTTAATGTAATTAGAAAATATGAAGTAGAGTTAACGTATATAATTGATATTTTGATAACACTTGGTGACTTCAGATTTTATAAAAGAATCAACTTTATGGTTCAAACAATTCATAATTATCATTACTATACTACAAGACGTGAAAATGTGGATTCATATTGAAAACAAAGCAAGTGGCAACGCACCAATGCAGAATTGAAGAATCCTCCAGACCTCTTATCTGGGGATCCGAATTCTACATCATTCTCTAGCATCTTCTCATATGGTGTCTTGATATCAATCGGCCTCGTCGTTCTGTAGAATATCCTCTTGGTCGGAGTCATGCTCTTCAACACAGAATCAGAGTCCTGCAACTTACTCTGGACATCACCAACGACGTTCTCCACAACCCCCGATTCCCCTTTCAACTTAAACATGATGTGCACACCATCAACCTCAACTTTATGCACTTGATTACCATTTATCTTACTCAAAAACTCACTATAAGGAACACTAACAAACGTCGTCGGAATCCTGGGCTCGGAGCCAGGTAGCGGAATCCCAGGCCGAAGCAATCTCATTACAAACATCACAATCCCCAACTGTATCAACAATACCCCCACCTCTTGCGCTTGAACGATGGGTTGCCACCGCCATTTATTACCACTATTGTTCCACCAGTTATTATTCTTACCCTGCTTTTCCCTCCGCCCTCCGCCCGAAACCGCCCCTGGTTTCTTTGGCGTCTCCGGCGTCTCTGTTTTATCCGTCGTATCAGTATCGTGCTCGTGAGAACTGTTGGAGAACATCTTAGTCAAATTCCGGTTGAAATTATTCCTCAGAAAGTATCCTTGAAGCTTAGAAACCCTAGGATACAAAAACGGCACCGTATCTTGCAGTGAACGGCTGGGTGTTCCATGGAAATCTGGGTATCTACAACAAACGATGGCGTAATTGTGCAAATGATAGGGATTCTTGAACCTGAAGGTCGAAATTCGTCTGTAGATTATTGTTGAATCAATCGTAGCCGCCATTATAGGAATGGGAAAAAGAATCTTAGTTCAATTCTTACGATAACATGAATATCTATACATTTACAGACAAGTCGGAGATTTTTTTTTTTCTACCGGCAAAGATTTGTGGAGGGAGAAGATGATCAACGAATGGCAATATGAACCGTTGGATTGGCTCGCGGCTGGACGGCTGGCTGCTGTTGACCGTTAAGTTTGTGGGTTTTATCCGATTTTGCTTTGTCCTGACAAAATTATCCACACTTGATAAACGTGTGGGGTAAGAATTTGCAATTTACTCCTGGAACTCTTAAATTATTATTTTTGGTTTGTTTACAAAGGCTATTTTCTTGGGAGTTTAAAACTTTTTAATTTTATTATACAAGAATTACACAATTTGTGTTGTGCTTATGAGAAAAGAGCTCTGAGGTGGTCAGATTTCTTCGCATAGTAACACTGAATACCGATAATAGGGGTGGGCAGCGGGCGCGGATTTCGATAGTAGGGGTGGGCAGCGGGCGCGAAAAATTTGCACCCGCACCCGCCAGCACGGGCGGAGGCAGAGGGGACTAGGGGGGCCATGATCCCCAAAGATTTTTAAAAAAAAAATTACATGTAAAATTATTTTTTTGGGGGTTTGGTCACCCTTACATGTATAAATATTTCTTGGCCATTAACAAACACAAAAAGCTCTGCTCATTTGGTATGTCTCAGGTTCGATTCCCCACACAGGTGTTTTTTTAATTATTTTTGAAAATTAAAAAATAATAAAATGAGACAAGAAGAAATCTAACAGGTGGCTGCTCGTTGGAATGCCAACAATAATGACCAATACACATGTACTTCATATGAATTAATGTTTAAATAAAACATAAACACTTATTTATATTATCAGATTTTTTTAACATAATTGTTTAGTTGTATTCGACCCAAATACAAGTTATAGCTAGTGCTATTTCATTTTGCTTTTCGACCAAATACTCATCATCATTTTTTAAAATTTAAACTTTTAAATTTGTCTATATCATAAAGAAATTGATTATTTATGCAAAATTAGGGAGACAACAATCATTATCATTATTGTCTATAATAATATTTTTAATAAAAATATTATTGAAATAATATTTTTAATAAAAATATTATTGAAATAATATTTTTATCGAAAATATTATTTTTATAAAAAAATATTATTAAAAATAACAGTAATATTAATCATTTATTTTTTTCCAACCACAACATCTAAACGTGCATAATTAATCCGACTAAATTCAACCCGACCCTAATCCAATTTGCTCA
>JAOWBN010000023.1:548515-560642 GCA_028565015.1 Pinguicula moranensis | reverse complement strand
GGATGCCACTTCCCTTCAGACCAATCTACATGCGTCACTGACCAGTTGGCTATACCAGCTGGATCAAGCATCTGAACAGCATTGAAAAAGTATTCACTGTTACGTGCAAAACATATAATAGATAAATTGTTGAGGAGATAGAGAAAAACAAACATCACAAACGAAAAATACTTGATGGTTCTCACATAGAAGAATGTCGGCAAATAGTGTTCATCAGAGTAGCAGTTGCGGCCTTTTTCCATGCCTGGCTGTTCAACCAAAGTGAAGAAATGGATACAGTCGCTCAGGGCAATGTGCACGAAGACATATAATGAATTTGAAAGAAAAAAATACTATCACTGAGCAATTGAATGGATAAACCAAGTGTAAGATCCTCAAAATATGATAAAAGTGAAGACTCTGAACCAGATCACAGGCTACTGCCATGTGTATGTCCTTTTGAAAATACGAATAAGCTCACTCAACATGTAAAACTTGGCGGGTTTCAAGCGAAAAATCAAAGTTTCAGTCGCTTTTACTTCCAAAATTGTCATCAACATTGGATGGCCAATCAACTCATATGCTTAATAAATTTCATTTTTCTTTCAAATTCTTTTTTAAAGAAAAACTGTTCATGGAAAATTTAACACAGTTCCACTCAAAGAGTGTAGACGCTAATCCTTCAGTGCTCCCCAATAGATAGATATTGAAAATCTGAAAGAAGTTGAAGTTTGAGGAAAGCAATCAGTGCTCCCCAATAGATAGATATTGAAGATATGAAAGAAAGTGAAGTTTGAGGAAAGCAATAGTTTATTGGGCTTAAAAATGAAGAATATGAAAGAAAGTAAACTTTATAAGAAAAGAACATCACGATAATGAAAGTGCAGTACCCTGCAATAATCCCTGAATTTTGTGTAGTAGAGACTGTCAGCCATGATGACAATTGCATGTTGCCGCTTCATCGTGAACCACTGTATTCAAAGACAGCATATGATGACATGTCAGAAATGAGAATGCTGCAATTAGATAATGCTAAACGAAGAATGCAGTTCAATCCTCCAGATGCAGTTCTTGTATATTGATAGTCTAATTTGATAATCAATTTTAAACACACAAGCGCAAGGATATTAGAGGACTTTTTTTTATCCAGCCTTACACGAATTAAAAGTTGATCCGTTTGCTCCTCTTATCCCGGATTCTAATTAACAACAAAAACATATACAATTTTGAAATGACATTAATGCTGTCAAAGTATGAACAAACACCTGGGAACCCTTTCGGAAGTCTTTCTTCTCGACTTCAGGTAGCATGTGTTCGCTATATCTCCCACTTCCATGCACACCAGGATCCTCAAAGCTGCAAAGAGCTGGATTAGTTCAAATACGAGTTTTCATCTTTAAGCTAAGAAGTTCAGTTGCCAAAAGGCAGAGAAATTAATTAAATTAAATTTCAGATCATAATCAACAAGGTCAATTTTAGACATCCCAGAAGGTTTGTGCTCATAGTCTGGGTAACTATGCCAAATTTCAAGGATTTCCCACTTCTGAAAACTAGACCAAAGCATAAACTTTCGATAGAAGCGGATGGCGATCAACTTAAAGGTCATGAAGAATCCAAAATATTCCAGACTGAGAAAAGGGACTGATATATTGTCCATACTTTTGCTATTGACCTCATTTCTTTCTTTTATTTTCTTTTATTTTCTTTTTGGTAGGCCAAATTTTTGGAGAATCGCTTCTCCAGGGTATCGATCCCTAGACCTAAAGTATGTGATCTCATTTCTATTTAACTTCCACAAGAACTTAATACTCCAAGGTCATGATAAATATGTGAAACTTTGTCCAGCAATATACATGAGTGAATTTGAATTACTCAAACAGAACTTAGGGCAGAGACAAAACTATTACCCCATAGAAGAAAATGTCAGACAATATTGGAAAAAATAAAATGGCAAATTCGAAAATTTGGTGTCTTACCAATCTACAAAGCTAACATTCGTGTACATCAGATAGTTGTACACAAAATCAAAATTACGAAGCGGTATGCAGCTGCAAGGTCAGGATAAAGGATTATTTAGTATGTGATAGTATTTGAATACCCATAACCAGTGGAAACTGAAGAACTTGCGAGACAACTATGCTATATTAACCTGTCTGATAGTAGAACAAAGTGCTGGTTCTCAGGGTCTTTGAGTGCATTAGCCACAACTCGCCTTTCTGCATCAACCATGGAGATTTTACCCCACTCAACCTGCAATATGAAACCATTAGCAAAAATTATTGCTAATGAAGATTTTGGCTAAGCTAAAGATCCTCCTAACATTTAGGCTTGATTGGAAAAAGAAGCACAAGACAATAACCAAGCAATTTTAGCATGGATTATCTCACCGCTTGTTTAGAGTTCACTTAAATGAAACAAAGACTAGAGTTGGGTTGTAAAGACATCATTTGTGTCCATATTCACCAGAAAATCAAGTGCCGGATACCACATGCTTCTGATTATGTATTTATCATACATGGGTTGGCTTGCACTTATCTTTTTGGGGATAAGATAATTTTCCACAATATAAGTAGCAGTACATTCAGAACTCTACTTCTGAATATATAAAACGACAGTTTCCCATGATAGACAGTGCCAATCAGTTATATTGCTAAGTACCAGTTTAACTGAGAACAAGGAACAAGGAAAAAACCTTATCACTACGAATTTCCCGATTGACAAAATAACGGCTAAAATGTACAGGTTTATCCTTGGATGCGTGCACGTACACAGAAAATCTACCTTCTTGGCCCTGCCAGATCAAGGGAAAATTAAAAAAAAAAAACTTTAATCAAACAGTAAGATAGACTGCATAAATCTAGAAGGACAAATAAGAGTGATAAAGATAAAATAGTTGAAGCTATCTTCCTAGCCTTCCCTCAAAAATAATTCTTGGTGTCTCCCCGTTTTGTAAGGGAGATACGAACTCTCATTTCATTTGGCATAGTGAACAATTAATTCTGAAGTCCATACATCAAAGACAAATTTTATGTAAAAGCCCCTAATGAGCAGATAAGTGTAGTTCTACTGCTCTAAGAAGTTAATCGATGTTGTGCTATCTTTGCAGCTTAAATATAAAAAGAAAATAAGCATCCATCTACAAAGCCGGATACGAAAAGACTTTTCAGCAAAGTCTATAGAAGCAGTTCAAGGATGACCTCATGTTGAAACTAGGATAAAAATGTTTCAGAAAATTCATATGCAAAAGTTACTTCATTTGTACTAAGAGCTTGTACGACTTTGAAATGCAGGAGATTTACAATACTAAATTAAACCTATTATTTCAGCACCATAAGAAACTTTATTACCTGGAAAAATTTATCCCATAGCTTCTCAAATGGTAATGGGCCCGGTGTTAAAAATAGGAAAGCAATTTTTGATTTCTTCGATACAGTATGTGGCATATGCAATATATCTCTAATTACAACTCGAGATGCAATTTCATCATCTGTTAGATCTCTAGCAGGCGTGGGTGGAAGCCATTTTTGCAATGCCTTACAGCCATGTGATGAGAATAGATAGCAAGCGGTAGAATTCTGAGGTGGATAAACATACGCACAAACTAAGAACACGCAAAATAAAGAAACCAATGGGATAATCCAAGTTGGCTTCTTTATATGACCACGCTGGCGAGGGCCAGGCAATATCAGCATATCTTTCATGCCTGGACGCCACGCCTGAGTTGACTTCATCTACAAATAATGCATCACAAGTCAATACCCAGGAAGAGTTTTATTTTCTCTCACGGCCTGCCTCAATGCGTGAAACCAACTGGAATGGCCTATTCTATCTGCTAAAAACGGATCCCAAAAACTTGGCAGTAAGCAGCAAGATTCTGAACCTACATAGCAGACACAAATCATTCATCTAAGATACATAGACGTCTGTCGCAACAATCAGCGGTGCTCCTCTGGCTATAGATAAACAAGAAAATTGGAGAGGTAGAGAAAATCTATATGCCAAACGCATACATCCAGAGCCACTAAAATCAAGTCAAACAAAAGCTCAGCATTTCAGAAACATATCAAGAATTCCTAAACTTATCGAAGCTACAAAATATCACAGCTCAAATCTGCTGTTACATCTAAAAATCAACCAGTGGACAAAGCAAAGAAAAATATATAAACTTCATCAGAAAATAAAATTGCCAAACAACAATCACATACATTAATTCTCAAACCTAGTAGCGCTAAATCAATCCTCAAAGTGTGTCAGCCATTGAAAGAGAGAAGAAAATGAAGATGAAGAACGAGACAGAACAAACGTAGATTCATCACAGTCAACCAAATACCCGACTCTAGATCTCAATTGTAAGAAACTAAGATCGCAAATAATCAAATTTGGCTTCAATGTAAATCAAATCAAATCAAATGACAGTTTATATAGAAAGCAAAATGAAGAAGGTGGTAGATTAGAACTTTCTAAGAACCCCACGAATGAAAAGTCAAAATAATCCCGGGTAAGACTTTATAAGACGAAGTCGAAGGGCCCATCTCAATCAAATCCAGAATCTTCAAGCCTCTTGCAAACCCAATCCGGCATACACAGACGCACATACTCCTTCGAAATGATAATAACTGAGGACACATTCCAATTAGATTACCACGTACAAAAAGTATGCCTTTGATGCACAGACATACTCAAAACTGCACTCCCCTAACGCATTAAATGACCCCTACTCCTACTCCAACAAAAAAGATAAGCACAGATCAAATGCTGCTCTATTTAACATATCACAATAGGAACACATAGAGTCTCATCCTTCATCCCCAAGCGAAATTAACGAACAAAACCTGATTGATGAGACGATAAAAAGGTGGAAAAAGAGATCCAAGTATCCGAATCCAGAAGCATAAAGCTTTCTACGTCTCTTTCCCCGGGCCCCAATGTATAAATCCACTATATATGCCCTTGAGATCTAAGCTGCCGGCGCGTCAAACAATCGAAAATCACCGCAACTCTGCGTAAGATGACTGCATATTCTCCTACAGACGAAATCTACTTGAATTCCAAGAACGGAGCGTATATCTACAATATATAAATGATTTTCGTAGATTGAAATCGGAGGATTGAAGCTCCGGCAGCGTGGGTAGTATGTGTAGTGCGTGTTTTCTTTGGTGGAGGATTTGTATTTGTGTCGTGTCTATTGTGTATTCTGTATAATGTATGTGTCCGCTGAAAGCACAAAAACAATTTCAGCCGGCAATTTTTCCCTTTTTACCTTTATTTAATAAGAAAATTAACTCATAAATTATAGTTTGTAGTTTTATATAGCAAGGGTTTTTTATTTATAAAGATGTTTTTATGAACCCTTATCTATATTAATATTGTAACTCATAATTTACTGTAGTATGAATTTACTAAATGGAATTTGCTTTTTCTAAGAGAATATCACACGAGTTGACATTTTTATTTAATAAAAATTTATTAAGAAAAAAAAAGATTTGACCTTTTTCCTTGTCAATTTACTTGCCCATGAATGATCACTCATTACACTCGAAAATGATATATAACACGAAAATTTCGCACACGAACAAGGGACAAAATAATAACATTGCGCTAGTATTTATCAAAAAAACAAAATAATTATTTTACCCCATTTGTCCACTAAATCTTTGTGCGCTCATTTCTGCATTACACTGGCGGATGAATTTTTGAAATGCGCTGTTTCGTGGACCCCCTCAACCATTTTTTACACAAGTGAAGTGACTCTGCTTTCGCTTTCTCTCTCCCCCGCTCTCCTTCGTCTGTTCTTCTTCTCTTCGACACCAATTCTGCACTGCAACTGACCTCCAAGTAAGCCAATTTTCAGGGCAATTCCACCATCCGTGCTTCGCTCAAGACCAGACATGTCCAGGTGTTGTAATTTTTGTTTATGATTTTGTTTGGTGGTACCCTAGATTTTAACGAGAAATTAGTATTTGCTTCTTTCTAATGAATCTTAGATTAGATCTCGTCCTTATGAGGGCGTTCTATCATTAGAACTAGGTTTTAGATTTTGATTTTAATTTTTCGGTTATTTTGCCTTGATTTTGAAACTATAATACCCACAAAACCATATTAATCGATTTTCCAATTATTTATTGGTTTTGGTGTGGTACCAGGGCCGAACCAAAACATTTGATCCGAGATTATGAGAAATACATCTCGGGGTAAGTTTGGCAAAACAAAATAGGAAAAGGACAGGGACCGGTAGGGGTGTTCATTTGGAATTTGGAATTCGGAAATTCCGATTTCCGAAATTTTCCGAATTCCGAATTCCGATCCGAAATTCCAAATTCCGATTTCGGATCGGATCGGAATATGATTTCAGTTCCGAATTATATTTCGGATCGGAACGGAAATCGGGGTGGATTTCCGAATTTCCGAATTTCGGAAATTTTCGCTACAAAATTCCGAATTCCGAAAATTTTCCGAATTTCCGAAATATTTTTTTCCTATTTTTTTGAAATATTTTTGAATTTTAATTTTTTTTAAATTTTTTTTTATTATTGTTCGGAAATTCCGATTTTCGAATTTCCGAACCGATTTACGAATTCCGAATTCCGAAAAAAAATTATGGATCGGATCGGAAATCAGATTTCATTTCCGAAATAATTTCGGATCGGAACGGAAATTGCCATTTCCGAATTCCAAATTTGAACACCCCTATAAATAGGGTTGAAAAGCAGCAAATCTTCATATTAATGAAACTTATGACAAGCATTTCCACTACCTCGATTCCAGTTTAAATCGATTCATGTAGGGAATTCTTGTAGGGGATCGAAATTCCGACTCCATAAATTAATCGAGCTAAAATGATTTTGGACACCATAGTCTCCCCAAAAGTATAACCACCATTTCCATTATCAACTTCGTTTTAACGTCTTCAAACTAACGAACATTGAATCCGCATCGCAACCCAAAGATCTCAGTTCATAATCCAACTTCCTACTCATGATAGTGCAACTCTTGACGATATAAAGCACCATTTCATCAAATGCCTTTATGTATATAAGCTCATCATCATGAAAACCAACACAATTAAACTTAAACATTGAATCTCAAACAACTCAAATATCCATCCACCATCTGCCACAACTCTATTTTTCCATCTTTGGTCAGGCAAACAATCCGAACCTCCCATGAAATTTCTGGATCCGCTTGTACTCATATGCTCCATTGATCACCGAATCAGGCAAGCGGGAACTTATATAACGATTCATCAATCCGTTAAATGCTATTATCACATGGTGTTTCTAGGTTAGCCAATAGACTGCGTTTCCTACGAAGACGATGGGGATGGTGTCTATTATAATATCCCATTGTGGAAATGCGATGTACTTCTCTCCCCTCCTCCAATCCCATACCTTCGAATTCAACGCTACAAGGCACGACTTGTAGCCAAGGGATACAATCAGGTTTATGAGATTGACTACGATGAGAACTTTGCACATGTGGCAAAGATGAGTACAGTCAGGACTCTGGTCTTGATAGCAGCAAACAAATGATGAAGATTACACCATCTTGATGCGAAGAATGCATTTCTTTATGGTGACTTGTTGAAAGAGGTATATATGGAGATTTCCCCAGGATCTGACAGTAGTCAGACTATTGGTCAGGTTTGCAAGCTCAAAAAGTCGTTGTATGGCTTGAAACAATCTCCTCAAGCTTGGTTTGTCAGATTTAGAAAAGGTATAGTTGACATGGGTTATTAGCAGACCGATGCTGGCCATACTGTGTTCTTCAGGCAAGAGAACCGTCATACGACGATACTTGCAATATACGTGGAAGATATGATCATTACTGGTGACGATGTAGAAGAGATTGTTGAGCTAAAGAGAAGATTGGGTAAGGAATTTGAAGTGAAAGACTTGGGGCAAATGAAGTACTTTTTTGGCATCGAAGTGGCCCCTGGGCCAAGAGAAATTGTTTTGTTCCAAAGGAAATATGCTCTAGACTTGCTGCAGAAGATAGAAATGTTGGGCTGTAAGCCCGTAAAAATGCCAATTAACCAGAGATTAAAGTTGAGTGCAGAATCAGGCGAGTCAGTTGATAAATAGCAGTATCAGAGATTGGTGGGCCAACTTATATACCTGAGTCATTCTCGACCAGATATATCATTTGATGTGGTGTGGTTAGTAGGTATATGCATGACTCTAGAAATGGCCATCTGGATGTCGTGCATCAAATATTGAGATACTTTAATAGTGTATTGGGAAAAGGGGTGATTTTCAGAAAGAATGGGCATCTAAATATCGAGGGATATTGTGATTCAAACTGGGCTAGTTGTGCTGATGATAGAAGGTCCACGTCCAATTATTGCATATTTGTAGGGAGCAATCTAGTATCTTGGCAGAGTAAAAAACAATCGGTAGTTGCCCTTTCTTTAGCTGAGGCCGAATATAGAGCCATGGCTCTTAGTGTTGCTGAGATGATTTGGTTGAGATCCATGCTTGTGCAGCTCAAGATGGATCAGGGGTGCGAGATGAAGTTGTAGTGTAACAGCAAGTCAGCTATCAGTATTGGCAACAACCTAGTGCAGCATGATAGAATCAAACATGTGGAGATTGATAGATTCTTCATTAAAGAGAAGTTGAACAATGAGCTGTTGGAGCTGAGCCACGTAGCTACAAAAGAACAAGTTGTTGATGTGTTAACCAAAGCTCTTAGTTCCATAGACTTGGAGAGACTTTGTAACAAGATGAGCTTAGTTGATATTCGCCCATCTTGAGAGGGAGTGTTGTAAAGTCAAGAAGTGGGTCCGCCTCATTCATTGCTTGTTGTAACCAAAGTAACAAAAGTAGAAGAAGCACGCATGCAGCAACAAGATGCACGCCTCATTTATTTGTAACGGAAATGTGTTGATTGAGTGTATATAAATATGGGTGGATTGTAATGAAAAAAATGTATCAGATGTAAGATTCAATAACAAATATAGTGTTTCTCTCATTTTTTCCCATTTAGCATTTTACAATTGTTATATTTCACATTCTTCATTTTTTTAGCGCAAAAGAAGGGCATTTATTAAAAAAAAAACATCAAAATGTCTTATAAAATAAAAAAAATCAAATAAAAGAAAATCAAGCAAAGTAATTCATATACCTAGATCAATGCACGTGATAAGAGGCGAATGCGGGGTAACTAACTCTGGTCAGTATGCAATTCCACCGAGGTAGAAGGATGGATAGGCTCAACAACATCATAAAAGGAGGAATGACTACTTACTCTAAGATAAGCAAGATGGGCTGCACAAAAGTTGGTTTCACGATACACATGTCGAACTTACAGGAAAAAGTAGATTGACAAGGATAAGATGTCCTACCATGAAGAGTGATAGAGCTATGGGGGGCATGACCTTATTGAATCAGTTCATCAGAAGTAAAGAGTTTGATTCAATATTTCAGCCATGGTGCTAATAAACAATATCACTCAGAGTCACGGAGAATACCCCCACAACCACTAGAGATAGCTGAGGTGGAACTATTATTGTTAAACTTCAACTATCCAGAAGGCGGGTGTTCCTAGCAAATCAACAAAGGTCGCTTCAAGGGAAATATTTGAACTGAAATTTGCCAATGACACCAAAAGGCAATGTCCATAGGGGATGCGTACTATGTAGAACGTAGCAAATGAATAAATTAGATAGCCATCGTTGCACTTTCAAGATAATACCATTGGGTCAGCATTGGAATATTGGAATCGGAGCAAGCCATATCTCCTAGAGAATCAGGGGAGGGAGCATCCGAACCAACAAAGAGAATTGAGAGTTAACTCAAGAGCACTCCCAACATAATTGCATCAGATGGCGACGATAACTAAAATGTACATACCAACCAAGTGATGAGAAGAAAAATCTCAAAAACATGTGCTGCAGTAGCACAACTCATAAATAAATGATGAAGTGATTTGTCTGCACCAATTGAACATTAAGAGCATTTGGATACTAAAGGAACACTTGATCGTTGCACAAGAGCATCAATAGGGATAACATTGTTCCAAATTTGCCAATAGAACACCCCAATCTTGAGGTAGAGCTGAGCACCAAGTCACCTTAAATGGGAAAAAAGAAGACCGCACATGCCGTAGAGAACTTTAATGTAGATCAATTTTTCAGATCGAATATATGAGATTCTCGTGAGACGAATGCCCCTTGGGGAGACTTCTACCAGGATAGCCTACAAAGGCAAAGAAGAAGACAAAGTTGTCTCATGGTGCATCACATCTATAAACTACAAAGAGGGGTGGACCACCGTCCATCCACGAGATGCCAGACTCCCCACCTCCCGACCAACCATTATACCATAGGGAAACTCTGTCAGAGTTAATAGTTCAAACTGAATGATTAGATATTAATTTAAAATAAGAAGACATAGTCTTCCATAGAGAAGAGGTTGGCAGAGGAGCACAATATGCAAATAGGTGAGAAGTACGTGATAAATATTTGGCATGAACAAATCTGGCCCAAAGTGAATCATCAGAAATAGTTTTCAGGCAAGCTTAGCATGTAGAGAACGACTACATTAAATAAATTCCAAAAGCCCAACTCTCCTTCAACTTTTGGGAAATGGATATTCAACCTTGATCATCAATGATGGCGATGACCAAACTCAGAGTCACCCCCAAAAAATCCAACAAAGATATTGTGCAACTTGTTTTTAACCACCTGTGGAAGATTGAGTAAAGAGAATATATGGATAGCCGACGAGAAAAGGGCTGACTGGATGAGAGTCATACGACCTCCCAATGAGAGCAATTTTCCTTTCTATCCAACCAACTTCTTTTGCACCTTGTCAAATAGAGAAGAAAATAAATACTGAGTCGTGCGACCTTGAAAAATAGGATAATTTAAATAAGTGAAGGTACCCTGTTGTAACCCCATAAGGCCCTGCGTGCATATGGCCCGTGCTGGTGAGAAACTATCTTAAACATAAAAATTGATTTTCCTCGTGTTGATCTCTTGACCCGAGATAGACTCATACGCATGAATGAAAGTTGATAGTTTGGTCAAGTTGCTCGCAACCCCATTTGGATTGTGGAGTTGTTTGCTCCTTGGTGAGTTGGCTCTTTACTTTGCCCGATTAATCAGAAAATTTCTTAGTGTATGTTTTGTATTTATACAAAACTAGATGTTACTTTTTTTTTCAAATTATTTCAATATCAGTGTTTTGAAACTCCACTTATACTTTTTATTCTATTTTTTCAGTCAAAATTACTTTTTTTTTATTGAAATAGGTATGAGAAAACCTTTTATCTTCTACTTCTCATGATAATTCTGTAAATAAATAAATATATAAAAAATAATAATAATATTTTTATAGTTTATTTTATTTTTAGTAGTTTTTGCAAATACTACATATTTTTTAAATGAGAATAAGAAGGAGAAGAAAAAGCTTGAAAATACTAAGAGATACAAAACATGTAGCTAGTGGTTAGCACTTAAGTCAATATGTTTGATTGGTAGCTGTACATATGATTATTGATGCAAGAAAATGACTAGTGCAACTAAAAACTCGGAAATCACCTTTACGGGCAATGTTGCTTATTTTTATTTTGTAATCATAACTTAAAAAAATAGATTTTCTATATCCCTGTCGGAGGAACTTATTTGTAGCATGAATTTACACAATGAACTAATTTGGCCGAATATTAAGTTAATCTCGATTAACATTGTCACACTTAGGCCTATTTTGCGCAGATTTCTTAAAATTATAATTAGCTTATAAGCACTTTTTTTCTTCAGAAAAACAGTATTTTCACAGCTAACCTTCTACTACTTGTTCTTATTTTAAGAAGGAAAACCTTCTAAAAAATAAGCACCTCCTGACATATTTTTTTTTTCTCACAATATTACCCTCATGAACTATTTTGTCAATATTATTTTGGCAATTTATTTTTAATTTTATAATATATAATTAAAATAAAATTTTAATAATTATCTTTTAAATACTTGCGCAAAACATCACCCATTTTTAAAAAAAATAGAAGAAAGAGTAAAAAAAAAAAAAAAAAATAGAAGAAAGTCAACACAAAACGGGGCCTAAATCAAAGAAAAAGTAAGGTTGTGTTTGGTATCCGGTCAAAGGGTGGATAAGCAGGATTTTCTAATTTTTGTCCATACTTATCCAAT
>JAOWBN010000023.1:531438-544331 GCA_028565015.1 Pinguicula moranensis | reverse complement strand
TGATTTTAGCAAGCATCATTGGTTTGGTAGCTCCTGTATCTCTAGTTTCTTCGGGATTTTTTGTCTGGGGAAGGGAATGAGTCGTGCTCTGTCTGGGGGGCCTCATCACCCGAAAAGATCATCCATTTGTCATTCAGATGAGAAGCAGCATGGGGGGGACCAACAAGGAATTTGAGTCAAACCAACCTCACTCCAATTCTAATCCGCACTAAGAAAACTGTCCATCACTGAGAACCTGTTTGGACAAGAGCCTATGTGCCCGATTGCAATAACGATGACACCTTCACATCTTCTAGGCCCGGCCTCCCTCGGATGTCTCGAAGGAGGTCCTCTCTCAATGAAGAGTTCAGGTTGGCTACGAGGCAAAACTCCAGCCACTTAACCTCCTCCTCCATAGGGAAGAAAGCAATTTGAAGAATTCCCCATGGTTAGCTACCTGCAGGGCTACACTGCAACCTCGCAAGAGCCCAATTTCCAGCCTTCAAGATCTGCCTCGTTTTCATAGATGATTGGCTGACTTCCGGAATCTAGCCACGTTCGCCTTAAGGATTGTATCATCGACCTTGATTGCATTCATGGTCCTCATCGTTTTACCGATGTTGCCCACTAGCTCAAAGTGTACAAATCCGAACTTGTTGCCTGAGCGATCCAATTTTTGCGGAAGGGTTATAGCAACAACCTTCCCCAATTCACCAAATTAGGCTTGCATCTCCTACTCTGTCCAGGATACTGGAAAATTATTGAAGTAGAACGATACTCCCTGTTCGTTCGTGTAGGGATTGATGTCTACCTACTTTTTGTCTCTGGCCCGAGAATTTTCCGCCTTGTCTTCCTTGATTCGAATCCTAGCCTTTCGGCCTTCCACAGTTGTCCACTCCCCGTTGTCAGTAGCAACAACCAGCATAGATAAGGGAAGTTGTTTGGAGGAGGAGGCGCCTCCATGTCCCCCATCGGGAAAGGGAAGTATGTGCAGTGAGTGCGTGAAAGAAGAGAGAAGTTAGAGGAAGAGAGGAGAAGATCTGCTTGAAAAGTACTTTAAATATCCCCTCCCAATATTTTCTTTTGAACATAAATACAAGATTGTATGTTGTAAACCGACACATGGGCACCGTCTGCTCCCCATTTCACATCCATCAACAACGACTGGGCATAGAGATCTAAAGGTGAATTTTGCCATGCATATGGAACTTTGCCCAACAACATCAATAAAGAAGGGTGGAGAGGATTATTGTTGGCGGATAAGAAATAAAATGCAGTTCTCTGATGCTAGTTGTGCTTGGACAGGACACTGTTACTGATCGGGTAAAGAGAGATGATTGGAGTTGTATGAAAGCCATGGAGAGGAGAAAGAGGCCTCAGCCTGTTTAGCCCAGCCCGAATGACTATTTACACAAGTCAATCTGTACTCCTGAAACTCAAAAAATAGTGTACTATAAATGACCGAATCTTTCTTCTATAATACAATTTGGCAAGAAGGAAGATCGATATCACTGTGGCAACAGTGTAAGAACTTACAGTAACAAGCTCTCATAGAATCACAATATATAAGCTACTTTTTTCTATACTTCTAACAAGCTCAGAGGTAAGAGCAATTCTGTGACTTCCTTCCTTTGAAGTTCATGAATGGCAGAATGACAATTTTACATTGCTACGACGATCAAACCCAACCAATTTGCTATTTCATATTTCAGTTTGCGAGAAGTAACTAAACCCATCATTCAACTAAATCAGAGCTGCTGCAAGCTTGATTTGGATTGACACCATGTCCAAAATCTCCATCCAAGCTCATTTGTTGGACCTCCTGAGGAGAAAGGATCTTGATGCAACGAACACAGCTCACAAATTCCCTGAATTCACAATGCAGAATGCATAATAAACATAGGAGCTAATGGCAGCAAGCATTTCTGCAACAGAAACTTTGAACGAATTATGAAATTTTCAAGCGTCAATGGAGAACACATACTCCCAAGGATCATCACCAACTAGCAAGACATCATTCTCATGGTCCACATAGACAAGTTTCCATCCGATTCTCCGTCGGTCCTCAAGTTGTCCCTCTATTCCAAACCTACGAGCCAGGTCTTGTTTAAGCTCATCATAGCCGGAGTAACGTGTGATATCAATGGACCTCCCAACAGCTCCCCGTTTGTACACCTTCAAGGATATAACTGCCAAATTATAACCAGCATAGGAGTTGATATCAAATCATCTGAATATTCACAAACACCAACCTTTGTATATGACCGCATCCTAGGAACCTGCGGAGGAGCCCATGAACCTCGATTCATAAAGCTACCATCATTGATTGTGGAATCAACGGAGTTGAATGTCATATCTGGAACTCCAAAGGACTGAGAAACCATTGATGATGAGAAATCAGGTTGTGCTTTCTTGGAGTTTTCATAGGTAGGCAGCATGCCTCCTCCAGACGAGATATTAGTTGAGAAGTCTTTAGCAGATCCAACCATGTCTCTGGCCATCAATGGATCAGAAATCATGGCCATTTCTAACTGGTTCTCTGCATTAGATCCAATGACAAAATTGTTCCTTGGATTTCCATGGACTTCAATTACTTGGCTTACATCCCTGAACAAGATTGACTGAGAGTTGAAAGACATGGAATGGTTGTTCTGAGGTACCTGAGCATCATTCTGAGATAGAACAGAAGTTGCTGAAGATGAACTATCCAAATAATCTATCTGGCCTCCAGCATGATTAGGATACATTTGCGATGCAATAAAACCTTGGTTCTGACCCTTGGATATATTCAACAGAGGCCTTACATCGGACTTTGGCGGGAACTCCTTAACTAAGTTACTGTTAGAAGACATCGGCTCTTGTCCACTCGAATTCAGCAGTATGACGGAAGATGGAGCATTTTGGCAGTTGTGTGAGGATGGTGACGTCGAGCAAGAAGGGGCATCCTCAGTAACAGCAGACGGGCCTCCACCAGCAGCTCCAGTAAACAAACTGCTGCTTCCAGCTGAGAGCTGTTCGCTTAAAGGGTTTAAGGAATTTCTCACATGTCCATGCAATTCTGACAGCATCCCGGATTGCTGCTGCTGTTGAGATTTTGATTGCTGAGGCAGTGAGAACAGAATGCTACTTTGGCTATTATTTCTAACCATTTGCTGAAAACCGGATGTTGGTTGAGTTAGTTGAGAGGCATCCAGCATCTGGTTTGCAGTAACAGACCTGGAGAAGTTTGAGGGTATATCTAAGACCTCCTTGGGCGCATCCGGCAACTGGGAAGTTTGTGGCGTCCCAGGTTGATGTGCCAAAAGCGAATTCTGCTTCTGGAGCTTCTGCAGAAACTGAAGTTGAATATGGCCATCAGGCATATGTAGTTGCTGGCTCACATGATCAACAGGTTGAGGCGACAATAAATTTTGACCGGCAGTTTGTTGCTGTTGGTGAGGTAGAGTTTGGGTCATATTTCTCCAAAGCTGCTGATCCAGAAGAGACTGCTGCTGCTGTAGAAGATTTTGGGCTTGGATAGGACCCTGTGACTGCAAAACCTGTGTTGAAACTTGGCTCCCAGGCAAGCTTGCGGACAAATTTTGACTGACTAAATTTTGTCTTAACCGCTGAGTGTTCTCTGATAATTGCTGCTGTGCGGGTATAGTTGAGATTACAGTGTTTGAAGAGGAGGAAGGAATCTTCTGGAGCTGATCTTGGGCTGGTTGGTTTTGCCTCTGTGCATTCAACTCTAGGTTGTTGTGTTGAATGGCTGGCAAGCCTAACTGACGGGAAATATCGGTACCCGCAGGATTTTGGAAAACAGGAGTTGGTAAGGGATTAATGAAGTTTGGTTGCATGGAGTTAGCAAGGGAAGAATTCTGCTTCACGTTCATCCACTGGGCTAAGCTCAAACCTTGCAGTGCTTGGGGATCTTTCAACCCGAAATCATCCCCGAACCAGGGCATTGCCCTCCTAAATAGAACATCTAGATCAGAAGGGTCATCATCTGCAAAAGAAAAGAAGCACAATAGATGATTTAGAGACCTCAAATTCTTGAACCATTGAAGTTGATTTGACTTGGGTGGGACAATCCTCTATGCTTTGGTCATTGGAAACAGCATATTTGCACCATGCACTAATCATGGGCCAAAACAAAGATACCTCTGCAGGTAAAACATTGACCAACAAAACAGCAGAAAAGAAAGGGGAATCTTTAGCCCATAAAACCTTTATTCTGTAGCTAACAGTATACTTTAGAATGGTCAAATTTTAATAGAAAACTCCAGTAAGAACACTAGGTACAACGAAAATATTTTATAGATAAGTGAAATGCATAAACTTTAGGCTGAAAAGAATCATCCCTAACTCTCCTTCACCTGGCATTCCTGGTTGCCTAGGGAGTTTGGAACAGAAGAAAGGTGGTGTCGGACAGATGAAAAATGGAGAAGTTACAGGCTCAATCTCCCAAATGGAGACACGGTTACGCTTTTCACCTGCAGTCGACTCATCCCATCCAACCTGCTCGTGGAATAATATTAAGATTCAGTATATATTTATAAGTGGTAGGAATTGGTGATTGTAGGAATGGTTGAGCTCCCATGTCAGGGGTTCAAGAAAAAAGTATAACCTCCAATCACACCTGTAAATTGCGCCACTGGGAGTTCTTCCATCTAATGGGATCAAGGTCACTAATTCCAGTTATAGTACCCATATATCTGTCAGCGGGGGTAGGTACATAAGATTTAGCTATTTAAACAAGAAAAATAATTCAGTTGAGCACAGAAGCCTTCAACTTACCTTCTTGTACCTGATTCTTCGGTTTCAAACATCATTCTGAAGCGCATGCCAAGAGATATTTGATTGCTGCAAACTGCCTTATAGTACTTTGCTAAAGGGATAACAAATTCTGATATACAAGCCCTGCCCAAATACGTCAATGAGTCGGAAAGAAGACACGAGATATTGGAGGTAACACAAACTTCTAACATTCTTCCACAACCTTGGATTGCAAAACACAGTGAAAGGGCTGTTGTTAGCAGCGGCATGAGCAGCAGCCGCGAGGATTCCTATGTGCATACTATCACTCGACAACACCGAGGATGAAAGATTGGTTGGCTGTCTGTTAGCCCGTCTTATGCCCAAAAGAAGATGCTGCTTTTCATCCCTGGTAAAATTTTGACCAATACCTTCATCTAAGTAATTGTTTTCAAATGTAGTGCACATTTTCAATTTTTGCATGGGGATGTATCAGTACCTGATAAACAAGACAGAATCGCCCGCAATCAGCCTCTTCCCACTGACAAAAAGGCTCCATCCGGTTGTCAGCAAATGACGCTTTGGTTGTCCTGAAATGCATCAATTAGATTCAAATATGTGCCTGTGCTAGGATATATCACAATCGGGCCTCATTTTTATATAAACCAATACCAATACTCAAACTCATGACTTAGTGAGCACACAACCTCACCCACGCACCCTAACAACCAAAGGCCATGGACACCGGAATTGTTGGGCCTCATTTATGTTGATCACTCTTTCATTCCATCTTCCAATTGTAAGAAATCCATTTTGGTATTTTTGAAGTACTTGTAACAAAGGAGCTTACCCCTATAAATATGGCGAAATGTCCACAAACTATCATGCAAGTCACGGGCAACAAGCTCTTGTGCAGGAGGTTGCATGGTAAAATCCTATAATGAAACAAGCTGCTAGCATTGAAGAATTTCTCAGAACCATGCAATTAAAGGAAACTAAAGAATCTTCGGGAATAACCAGAGGTGGGAAAATCTTCTCTGCAGCACGGCGCGGAACAGAGAAGCCACCATGAGTGCTGGTATCACTTGCAGTTAAGGTTTTACAGAAAAACTCCATCTGGGGTTTATTTGCTCTCATAGATAGATCTGATCTCAAAAGAGCATCCTTGTCAAACTGCATATTAGATAGGCATATAGACAAGTCAGTCTGTTTTGGAAAAACAGAGCACATTAGGATCTCATTTACTGGCAAACTTTCCACTCAAAGCACGAGCTATTAAGGAAAGCATAGTTGAACGAGGAGGGAAAGCTACCGAAGACACGGGCTGCAGTGTCATCTGGGCATATACTTCATCTGTTTCGGGATCAGCCTGACAGATTGCCCAAATAAGTTGAAACAGAAATATAATTCTACTATAGGAATCCAGCAGTGATGCAAGCATACATGCAACGTGATACTATGAAGAACACATAGTAGTTTTGATGGAAGATTTGGATAATTCGGGACTTGTGCATCCATATCCTTTTTCATGGATGCAGCCACCTGAAAGAGAAATTTGTTGATATTAGCCCAGGAAATGTAGAAGCATAGCAAATTTATTGCTTTATTGTTATCATCATCCAGCAGATAACAACTCATTTCACTTGAGTATCATGATAGTAAAACAACTCACAGCAGAATGCAGAGGAAATCAAGCATTCTTCCTGTAATGATTTTTTTTTATGAAAGTCTTACTACCCTGTCCCGATCCAAATAAATCAACAGCTCCATTTCATATTTACTATGGTACTATTTTGTGCAGATTATTTGTAATGCTACTTCTAGTTTAAATCAAGCATCACTTCATTTTTTGGTGTTTTAGATTTCAACTTCTACTTCCGTATCTATATTGTTAAGCAGCCAAACGAGGAAAAGCGCTAACTCTATTATTCAGCCCAGCCACTTTTACAACCCCCACCCACAAGTAGTTTTTAACTGCTTTATTTACATTTGAAGACTTGTTGAAAATCATCACTTCACTCCTGTTCAAGGTTCCTGTCACCCCTCGAACATGCGGGGCCCAAAGTGTCATTTTCTCTCGCCATTAATATGAGATTCATCATTCATCATGAAAATACAGAAAACAAGACAACTTGCCATTTTCTTCTCTGGGCCATAACAATAGAAAACGTGAAGTGCTCCTCAACGTCTAATTATTCTTCTCCAATTAATTATTATTCTATACCGAACCAACTCACATTAGCGAAGGATGGCTCCACTCCAACTCCAACCCAAATATAAATAAATAAAAGTGTTAACGCAGTTATGAGATCTCTGCTGCATGTGAGCAAATTATGCAGCGAGTCAGCCACTGACAGAAAGGATGCGTGTGAAAACTTGAAAGTTAGGCAGACGGCACTGTGGATGCGCAAGTTAGCGGCATCCAATGAACAAATTAATGGGGCATCTTCGATTTTTCTTGATCTATACGCGCGTATAGAATATATACACAGGTACAGTACAGAGGAAGAAAAATGTTCTTTGTTTGAGAAAATTATAACCTGTTCACTGTGGCCTTGAAGGAAGTAGACGACGTGGGTCCCAGCCGCCGGAAGGTTTACTAGTGGGCCGGCGCACGCTTGCCAGAGCTCAACGTTTGTACTCTTCTTCGGATCACCTGCCGGCGCCGGAAAATTGCCAGCCAATTCGAAGAAAATTAGCAGGAAAGCAATGATCTAATCGATTAATAAACAAAAAGAAAAGTATTGGTGGTGAAGCTCACAGCTAATAGAAAAAGCTTTAAAGTAAAAAATGAGAAAGACGAAACAAAAACAAAATAATAAAAATCTTCCGATTCCAAGTTTTATGATGTTTGAAGGCGTTGCCTGTAAATGTAGAGTAAAAAGATTCATGCAAAAGTGGGATTTCGAAAATCAAAGATAGTGACCTTCTGCGGCGCAGAGGTTCTCCAGGGCGGCCGGTACGCCGCTTCCGGTAGTTGGCGTCTTCATTTTGTCTGGTTTCTGCTAGCTTTTTCAATAGTGGCAGATTTTGTCACCGGAGAACCATTTCGCCTGAGGCCTGAGAATATCAAACAAGCAAACAACCTCCAGAATAAAGATAAAGCTTCATAGACTGGATCGAGGAGCTATCACCGGCAAGTTTCTAGCTTTCTTCTCCTGCTCAGAGCGGGAAAAGTATAAAGTGGAAATAGCTCTGTTTTTTTTAAAGGGTCAATAACAAAAGTGACGGCGAGTTCACACGGCGGCCGGTGGTGTTGGCCATGGATTCCGGCGAAAAAGTTCGGGCTAGAGAGGAAAAAAAGCTTTGATTTTAAAGGGAGACAAAAGTAGCTTGGGAAAAGGAAGGATGTCAAGAAATGGAGAGACCAATTGTTGCAGTTTTACTTACTTTCGGTTGACCCCTTTTCAGCACTCCCTCTCTCTCCGACTCCATATATGTATATTGTAATTTGTATGTACGTATATAGGGCTCTCTTTCACTTTCCTTCTTCCATTTTTGTTCTTCTCGAAGAAGTCAGTACTTTTTTTCAAGCACCAGTTTTTACAGTCACTCTCTTGCAGTCTTGCTCCCGAGGCTCTCCCTTTTGTGTTACTTCCAAAAATTGGTAATTAAATCCTTACTATTTGGGTGATCTGTTTCTTGTATTTTTATTGTCTAAATTTGTCTTTTGAGTTCTCATACTATGAATAAATTTGGGATGTATTCAATTTGTTCATTTTCTTTCCTATTTCTGGGTTGGTACCGATGCCGTATTAAGCTAAGCCATACATATTATTTGTTAGACATTTGCTGGCAACTCAACTCGACTCGACTCGACTCGACCCGGTCCCATTGATTGATTTGGGTATAATGTCGATTTGGCCTTTGGGTATTCAATTTGTTTATTTTTTGCACACTCTTCACTGTGTATATTTCATTTGATCTAGACTCCATCTCCAATAATCAGAGGTAGATTAGATTGCTGCCAAAACCAAGCCCCAAATTTAAAACTCTTTAGCAGTTACTTCAACCATAGGGATTCAATTTGTTGTTATCTTGGGTGTTCTTCTTGCCTTCGCAAGTCGCAAATGTTTCCGTCCCTAGAACTTCGTTAAAACTCTGCATATCCCTAATCCGGTAATCCCCAAGACTCTAAATTTTTCTTGAGTGGTCACATCCCAACTTATCCAACACATCTTCCTTCGATCATGTTGGGTGTCTCCCTAAACAAATGTTCTTTGCAAGCTGGTGATCTCATCCAAAATTGCTTTGGGGGCCTTGTATAATGACATGTAATAAACAGGGAGATGCATTAGCACACTAGAAAGTAGGATAATTCTGCCCCCCACCCCACCCCCCAATGAGAGGTATGTATGCTCCCATCTATTCAGTCTTGCTTTTATCTTATTAATAACTGGCTACCAAATAGAGCATAATCTAGGATTCACGCCCTAAGGTAATGCCAAGTATAGAAAAGCTTTGTTACTCTGCATTTCAACTATGCAGAAAATTGATTTAGCCGAGCCTTTGACACATTTACTCCCATTAAACTACTTTTATGGAAGTTCACCTTGAGTTATGACACCACGTCAAAGCACACAAGGATGGCCTTTATTGCTAGTGAAAAAGTTAAGTATACCCAACCCAATAATAAATGAAGGTGTGGGGACTAATATAAGTCAATATGGTTACTCTCTTAAAATCACAAAGTTTAGTGGACCAAGCCATAGTACATGGTCTTGGGTCCATATGGAGGTGTGTGCATGTATGGGCTAACATATAAAGTGCGTGTGGCTAGTTTCTTAAAAGCCTTAATACTAATATATTAAATTAGATTTTAGCATCACATTTCTTTATATTTCTAATCCATGTAGAATACTCTCAGCTGCTAGAACATATGCATGCTTTTGTACCATTTCCCAGCACCCAAGTGTAGCCTACACATACTATTGAAAACCAGTTAATAATCATGTTGCTCTTGCTCTCTGCATTAATTTGTTTAACCCCACTGCAACAATAAAAAGCAGAGATGGTGAAAGTGGATCACCCAACCCTGTCTTACCTTTCTGAAATTTGAACTTATCAGTTGGGAAACCTTTTATTAAGATTGCAGCATAAGAAGAGGGTATACACTCTGTGATCCAAGCAATCCATCTTTGTGAGACCCCCATTTGCGGTAACTTGTTACATTTACGCACGGTTGTAAGCTATTGACAGAAAAATGAAAAGATTCAGTAGTAACCAGCAATTTATTAATGTCGTAAATTCTTACTTAAACCTAAGTATTGATTGAGGATAAAAAAAACATATTACTATGAATGTACTTGTTTTTTCGTGATCGGAGCATGTTATTTGTACATGTTTTGCATGGTTGGGAAGGCTATGTTGCTGATGGAATGGTCATGAGGGATGCAATAACTCATCTAAATGGATTAAAAGTGGTTACACGCATGTAGTTTTATGTAAGTTTAGCTAGTATTTAAATTTTAGACATAATAGGTGTAATTTTGTCTTGGCTAGGAAGATGTAATAGATGTATTTATAAATCTGAATGTTCAAATTTATTAATGTAGTAAATTCTTACTTAAGTCATGTTTTCTACTTATACTTCTTTTCTCCTTTTATTTTTTCTTATTATTCTCATGTATTTTTTCACCCTTGGGGAAAACTATGAAAAAATAGAAAAAAATTATAAAAATAGTATTTACAGTTAAATTTTTTAAAATAACTAATGGCATGTTTTGTACCTATAATTACTTCTCATTTTGTTTCTCTTCTCCTTCTCATTTTGTAATTTGTAAGTGTTTGGTAAAACTATAAGAAAAAATAAAAAAGATATAAAAATAATATTTGCAGCCAATTTTTATAAGATAATTAAACAGTGGTTATTGTTAAATTTTTTAAGATAATTTTCATTTATTCACAAAATTATCATTATAGAAGAAGCAACCCCCCCAACCCCCAACCCCTCAAACAAAAGTTTTGACTAAAAAAGAAGAAGAAGTAGAAGTAGAAGTAGAAGTGAAGTTTAAAATACTGCTTTTGAAAAATTCTGAATTTTTTTTTAATTTTTAAAAGGTATAAAACAAACCGATATTGGATATATAAAACATAAAGAATCCTTGTACCCACGGGTCCAGGAGCCTTATCCCTAGGTTGTCCCCCTCGGCCCAGGTCCAGGCCCCTCCCCCCTTAAAAAAAATTCACCCCTAAAATTTTAAAATAGATCCACCCTTACTTGTCCCTTACTATGGTATTTGCAATCGTTTGAGTTAGGATTAGTGCACTCTAAATTCACTAGATTAGTAAATTTTTAATAACATTCAAACATAAGATAAGGAAAGAGAGTAAACAACACAATATTTATTTCATGATATTCCAAATCCCTTTAGATTTGACTAAGTCCTCGTTAGCGTCCGACAAAGCAGATAAAGTAAAGCCAAGATTAGATCTAGAAAAAAAATTATTGGGACCCAAGAAAATTTATGAGGGCCAATTTTTTTCGGGACCATAAATAATATTTTGTACAAGCATATTTAAATTTTTGGGAGACCCAAAATACATTCTTTGAATGAAACAGTACTAAAATTTAATCCAAACTCATTAATTTATTTTTTCAAGTATATTTAAATTTTTTAGATCCAAATATATTTAAAGGTACCAAAAAATTTTGAAGGACATCCCTCCCCCCTCTAAATTCACCCCGGATAAAGCTGACTTCACAACCGTCTCAAAATACACTAACCAAGAGTATAAATGCATATTTCTCTAAAACTAACCAGACATTCTTGAATGGATGATAATCACCCGAAGAGATCATTCATCAAGCCGACAGTCTTTGATATTACCCAATCTGCTATCGCACACTCACACACTTCATATACTTGAAGGAAAGTAGAATAAAACCTAGCAGATCTAACGAAGAGGAAACTGTGTAGAGAAGTTACAAGTAAATTAATTTGACCTCTTTTAATGGTATTCGAGGATCGTTCGAAACAACATTTTTGGAGTTTCTTTATTAATCGTGTCAGATCAATGGAATATCGGCATTCGATGATTAAATTATATCTTTCGCTAATGGAATCAATTTCCAACACAAATTTATCAAATTCTTGATTACAAAATTCTAGTTTATTATCTGTTAAGATATATTATCTTCTTGTATGTTTGGTTTTAAGTTAGTTTTCTCATCTAGTTTCTGTGAAGTGGCCTACTGTTAGGGTGCAATTGAACCTCTGTAAATTTTTTATGGCTGCAAAGCCCATTTTTTAATACAATATCAATTAACCAAAAAAAAAGTTAGTTTTGTCCACTCTGTCAATTCGAAGGACATGATCTTTAAAAGGTAAAAACATACTTTTATACTAAAATCCGGGTTGTGATTGCTGGATAGATCGACAAACTGAAAAAGTTCGTTATTGGTTAAATAATATAAGAAAATGTGATTAAACAGAGAAATAATATAAATAAAATGGAAAATGACACAAAAGTGTGAGGCTCGTGGTTCCATGAGATCTTCGTGTACATCCACATTGAACTTCAAATTCGGATGTTCAGTACTAGTATTTAGACCATCGGAGTGAAGCACTCCCCAAAGTACATCAAGATACACACAAAGAGTCCCCAAAAGTCTCAAGACCACCCCAGATCCGACGAGAACCGTCGTGCAACAAACTAGCTCGCAGGCCACAAGTGATCAAGAAGACAAAATAAGTGAATAGCAGCAGGAATCCGAAGATAAATCAAAGATTTCTCTGAAAAACACTCGATTTCACTTCTCATCGCTCCATTTCCCCTCCGTTCTTTTATCTCTTCTTTTGCCGTTGTTCCAAATGATTTTCAGGAATGGACATGTCGTTCTTTCTTCCATTGGGAGTATTTATTGGAGCTACTCTTGCCGTTGGATCAACTTGAGTTCAAGGGCCAAGATTTACTCAAAAACTGGACAATCAAATTTTAGGTCCCAAGAATGGATTTGGGTTTTCAGCCGTAGAATCTCACCTCTTGAACAAGCCATTGGATTCTTCCTCAATTGTGTGGCTCCAATTGAGTCACTTAATAATATGAGGACAATATGGGGACTTCATCCCAGCATTCTATATCTTTCAATCTTTATTGACCAGGAATATTACTACAACATTAATAACTACTCAACAACCATTCACCAAAAACAAAAGGGTTGTGTACAACTTCAT
>JAOWBN010000023.1:513748-531338 GCA_028565015.1 Pinguicula moranensis | reverse complement strand
ATCTTCTTGAAGTTGCTCGCAGTATGATGATTGCTATGAATGTCCCTAAGTACCTATGGGGACAAGCAGTGATGACAGCCACTTTTTTTTATCAATAGGACGCTCTTACGCATATTGGAATGGAGGTCCCCATTTCAGATTTGGAAATGCTCAAAGGGAGACATTCTTCCTTTGAGAATCTTCGGTTGTGTATGCTTTGTACAGGATAACAGACCAGGGGTAGCAAAGTTAAATTCGAAGGCTGTGAAATGTGTCTTTTTGGGGTACTCTGCTACTCAAAAGGGACATGTGTGTTGGTATCCAATTGAAAGGAGACTGTTTGTGAGCATGGATGTCAAGTTCTGGGAACATGAGTCGTACTTCTCCCCTGCAGTGTCTCCATTCTTTTATGGCTCGCCAGATCCGAGGGGTATATAGCGAGAGGGGGAGAGTAGCAGTGATAAGGGTAAGAGTAGCAGTGATAGGGGAGCCAGTGATAGTACGAGTTGGAGATGTTCTTTGCCTTGCCCTATTGTTGATCCGGTAGTAGAGAAGGATACTAGGAAAAATTTGAGTCATGAGAGTGGTCAAGGGGAGCCACCATCAGCACCACCGTTAGTATACATGCGGCATCATCCTCATGCTCATGAGAGTGGTCAGGGGGGCCACCATTAGTGTACACATGGCGTCCATTAGTGTACACGCAGAAGAGAGAGGGAATTAGAGGTCTACCAGAGTTGCATACACCTGTATCATGCCCAACATCATTGTCTGCCTTGACTCCGGGGGCACCTTCTTCTTCATCAGTAATTCAGTCCCTTCAGGTGATGTTACTCATTCCTCTTTTACCCCTGATATTATTCTTCATGTTCCCCAATCGGTTAGGAGGACCACTCGCAGCAATGCAGGGGTTCCACCTAATAGATATGGATTTTCCCCATATACTACTCATCCTCATGATATTTCTCATAATGTTTTCTATTCTCATATACTTCTAGACGATCGAGCCTTTATTGCATCCTTGGATAGTGTCTCGATTCCTAAGTGTTGGCAGGTGGCTAAGACAGACTCAAGATGGAAAGCAACTATGATAGAGGAGTTTGAGGCCCTGGCAAAGAATAAAACTTGGCAGCTTATGCCGTTGCCACCCAGGAAGAAGGCAGTTGGATATAAGTGAGTGTTCATTGTGAAGCAGAACTAGGAAGGTAATGTTGAACGCTATAAGGCACAACTTGTAGGCAATGGATATAATCAAGTCTATGGATTACTACGATGAGACCTTTGTACCTGTGGTAAAGATGAGCAGAGTCAGGACTCTGGTCTCAATAGCAGCAAACAAAGGATAGAGATTACACCAGCTTGATGTGAAGAATGCATTTCTTCATGGAGACTTGTTGGAAGAGGTGTATATGGAGATTCCCGCAGGATTTGGTACTAGTCGGACTGCTGGTCAGGTTTGCAAGCTTGAAAAGTCATTGTATGGCTTGAAATAATCTCCTCGAGCTTGGTTTGACAGATTTAAGAAAGCCATGGTTGGCATGGGTTATCAGAAGACCAATGTTGACCATACTGTGTTCTTCAGGCAAGAGGACCGTCATACTACGATGCTTGCAGTGTACGTGGATGACATGATCATTATTGGTGATGATGAGGTAGAGATTGTTGAGCTAAAGAGGAGATTGGAAAAGGAATTTGAAGTGAACGACTTGGGGCAGATGAAGTACTTTCTTGGCATCGAGGTGGTCCATGGGCCAGGGGAAATTGTCTTGTCCCAAAGGAAAGGATGTAGGGTTGTAAGCCCGCAAAAATGCCAATTGACCAGAGATTGAAGTTGAGTGCAGACGCAGACGAGTCAGTTGATAGGGAACAATATCAAAGATTGGTAGGTCAACTTATATACATGAGTCATACTCGACCGGATATATCTTTTGCTGTGAGTATGATTAGTAGGTATATGCATGACCCTAGAAAGGGTCTCCTGAATGTTGTCCACCAAATATTGAGATACTTGAAGAGTGCACTGGGAAAATGGGTGATTTTCAGAAAGAATGAGCATCAAAATATCGAGGGATATTGTGATTCAGACTGGGTTAGACGTGCTGATGATAGAAGGTCCACGTCCAGTTATTGCATGTTTGTAGGGGCCAATCTAGTCTCTTAGCAGAGTAAGAAACAATCGGTAGTTGCCCGTTCTACAGCTGAGGCAGAATATAGAGTCATGGCTCTAAGTGTTACTGAGATTATTTGGTTGAGATCCATGCTTGTGCAACTCAAGATGGATTAGGGGTGCCAGATGAAATTGTGGTGTGACAGTAAGTTAGCTATCAGTATTGCCAACAACCCAGTGCAGCATGATAGAACCAAAGATGTGGAGATTGATAGGTTCTTCATCAAAAAGAAGTTGAATAGTGGGCTGTTGGAGCTAAGCCACGTAGCTAACAAAGAACAAATTGTTGATGTGTTAACCAAAGGTTTTAGTTCCATAGACTTGGAGATACTTTGTAACAAAATGAGCTTAATGAATATCTTCTGCCCATCTTGAGGTAAAGTGTTGGATAATGGAGTTAGGTGAGTACCTAACTTCCACCAACCAAGCTCTCCCACCTACGACAAACCTAGAAACCTCCTATATATGTATCATGCAAATGTGATGCAATATTATCATTCGATAACAAGTGTTTCCATTTTACAATTATTACAATGAAGAAGCCCCTTATTGATTCATTTGTAATACCATACGAAGGCGAGTTCTAGCTTTTTGGTTCAAATCATAATAGGATTGGCTCCAAGAAAAATGGACAGCTGGAGATTTGGGATAGCAACCCGCCTCTTCCCCTGTATATAACAGAAACAATACCATGAGAGCACGTAATGGAGGCAAGCCATTTGTGTACAATGGGAGCCTCTATCGTGTTGCCCAAGATTGTCTGGAGACATACAAACACAAAATTCACATTTTTCAGGTTGAAGTTCTGACCTGTGATGAGTTCAGAGAAGCTGAAGTTTCTCTGGGATTTGAAGTGTCTATTAAGAGTCACAATGCTTGGAATGGGGCGCGCATTCATCACATGGACATACGGCAGCTGAGTTCTGATGCATAGATTACAGTTCTTGATGGGGGGCGATTACTATCAGGAGATCAAAGTTATGGTTCATTCTTGGGTCTGTTTCAGTTGTTGTTGTTGCTCTAAGCCTTGTACTAACCGGAATGGTACTTGGGTTTGTAAACTGTGTAGTACTACTAAGCTGGTGTCCTTACTCCATGGGAAAGAGGAGGGACACATTCTTGCCTTTGGGAAGATCTGACTTATTTTCCTGTATGAGACTTCTTTGCAGGCGCATGAACTGAGCAAGTGCAACTCTACATGCTAGAATCAGGGCTAATACTGGCATCGAAAGTGTTATGCTCTTATCTACCGTGTTGCTTGTTGTGGCACTCACTTGCGCAGGAGTCGCATACTTATCCGGTGGAAGTGGTGCTCAAGAACCTTCCTTGTTCAACAGCCACTACTCCCAATTCACCTTACTGACAATGACTCATGATGCTAGACTCTGGAATTTGAAAGTGAGCGTGCAATATTACTCGAGATGCTCATCCGTTTGTGAGATAGTTGTGGTCTGGAACAAAGGAGTACCCCCATAACCAAGTGATTTTGATTCAGCAGTACTGGTAAGGATCAGAGTAGAGAAAGAGAACTCTCTCAACAATCGGTTCAAAGTGGATCCACTGATCCAAACTCGGGTTGTCCTTGAGCTTGATGATGATATCATGATGAAATGCAACGATATTGAACGAGGCTTCTTGGTGTGGCGCGAGCACCCCAATTGGATCGTTGGGTTCTACCTGAGGCTCATGAATGGGCCTAGCAGACTAGAGTATAGAGGCGAGAAACACGCGTGGAAACACAATGGATACAACGTTATCTTAACAGGAGCTACTTTCATGGATGCTAAAACATACAAGAGCAGATTTCTTACATGTTCTTCACTACAACTGCATGTTCTTCACTACAACGGGCTACATAACTCAGATCAGTGAAACTACATCATACTAATGGTCTTTTAAGATTAAAACACATATTTGGTATGCGTAGCCATTCTCCTATTCCAATTCCCCGATAAGAAAGTTTTGCAATAGAAATCCATTGCCACAAGCTTAATTTCATCCATTCAAGTGATGTCGTAGGTCCACTATCCAGATCAAACCTGATGGCATTTGTCTCTTTCAACAAAGTTCACACCAATGCCTGCCAAACACACCTCCATATCATCTCCCCTACCTTGCCTATGAGTTTCCTCATATGTGAGTTCTTGTAATGAAGTCTTTTCATTGCTTGAAACTCCAAACCATACATACACCTCTTTCCATAAGTCTCTTGCGTTTGCAAAAGTGATGAATAAATGTGCCTCAGATTCAATACATAATCCACACATCACATATGATTGAGATTCTCTGCTTTCTGCAACTCCTTGTTTCAGTAAGTTATCCACTGTTTTTTGTTTTGTAGAAGTTTCCAGGAAAATAATTGCGTTCTTCTGGGGAAAATTGTGCACCATAATTTCACCAGGATCGTTTGGATCGCTGAAATTTGATTATGTTCCACCATTAATGCTGCATATGCAAAGGCTATTGAATAGTTACCTGATGGTTCCCCTGTCCACAGCCACTTATCAGGACAAGTTTCCATGTTGTACTGAGATAAGATTAGGAGCAATTCATCATGCCATTTTAACTCACGTGTCCTCTGTTATCTTCTAAACAACATATTTCACGAGGTTGTTTCCTGCTAATCAGAAGCCACCTCTACCACTCTCTGATTTTGTTGAGAATTGAGCTTGAACAGTTTATCAAAATTTGAGTGCCAAGCATCCTTCATTAGTCCAATTTGAACGCCACAATATGTCCTTATCTCTACTTGATAACGCCACAATATGGTCCAGTCTCTAAGATATTCAATGTGGTTGAAATACATTGCACGTATGATAGAGCTCTATAAACTTCCTGTATCAGTCATTAACCTTCATAACCATTTACATAGGAGAGCCTTGTTCATCACCTTTAGATCACGTATACCAAGACCACTTCCATGCATAAGGTAGTCCTGGCTATCCAGTGAATTGGATGCTGAGAGTTAGTACTTTGCTTCCATAGAAAATTACACATAAGAGATTGTATTGTTTTGATCACCTGTACTGGGGATTTGAACAATGATAAGTAATACACTGGCAGAGATGATAGTACAAAATTAATGAGTAAGTTTTCGTGTTGTGGACAAAAATCTATTATCCCACTTGTGTATTCTTGTTTTAATCACTTCTATCACCTGTTCCCAATAGGCAGAAATAAATAAATTAAAGGCAAAGAGGTCGCCCGATAGTACAATGTTCTAGCATAAATTCCAAGCTACTCTTCTTGCAAGTTTACCCCAAATAGCTTACTTTTTGCAAAGTTAATAGTCAATCCAGAAATCATCTCAAATATTCTTAGAATGCTCTGCATCAGCTGGATATTTTCCAACTTGGCTTATGTAAATAAGATAGTATCATTAGCGTATTGCAAATGAGTTATTAGACTATCCCCCACTTGAATTCCTGTCCATTTTTGCAGTTATGTTGCTCTGTTAATGATCATGTGAAGCCCTTCAACTACCACCAAGAATAAGAATGGTGAAAGAGGATCACCTTGGCGTAGATCTCTCCTCGTTTATTTCCCTGCGCTGCTCCCATTTACTAGGACTACCGCATAAGGCGTTGATATGCACTCATGTATCCATTTCAGCCAACCAGAGCAAAATCCCAACTTTCTCAACATAGACATTAAAAAATGTCAGTCCACCGTGTCAAAAACCTTTTGCAAAATCCACCTTTACCAGTACAATCTTCTTCCTTGATTTCTTCACTGAGTGTATGATTTCATTAGCCACAAGAATTTCATATAGGATATGGCGGCGTTAGATGAAGGCACTCTGTGCAGGGGAGATAATCTTATACATTATCTTTTTCATTCTGTTAGCTAGTAACTTAGCTAGAATCTTGTAACCGCAACCTATGATATAGGCCGAAAGTGATCTCGGTATACTAGGTTAAGTATCTTTGGGGCTAGGGTGATTAATATAAAATTCATCCCTTTAGTCAGCCTACCATTTTGGTGAAAGTCCTGTATGAAGGTTATAATTTCATCTTTCAGCACTGTCAAATGGCGTTGAATGAAGTGAAAGTTGAAGCCATCAGGCCCTGAACTCTTATTAGCTGCACAATTCCATATCATGGCTCTTATCTCATTTTCAGTAAAGATAGCAGTTAACATAATATTATCATTATCAGAGAGGGCAAAATTTGGTTGTAATTCCAGAGTAGGGCAACTCCAATTATCTGCAGAAAAATGTGATTCAAAATGAGAGGTGATGCCAGCTTTAACTTGACTCACTCCCTCAATCCACACCCCTTCAAAGTATAATCCACAAACAGGATTTCTTCTTCGGTTGCTAGCCACCTTAGAATGGAAATATTTGTTATTTCCATCTCCTTCTTTGATCCATTTGCTCCTAGATTTTTGCATCAAAATTGATTAATTGTTCCTCATTGCACTTTGCAGCTTAATCCACATCTCTTGCCTTTGTTTTAGATAGATCTCTTTGTTTAGCCAAATCATCCATACCCAGAGTTGGGCTTTCAGCCTCTCAATTTCCTTGTCAACCCACCCAAACTCTATTTTGTTCCAGGTGTTTAATCTTTGTCTTAACAAACGTAATTTCTATTGTAATATGAAACCATTGTTACCCTGAACCACCATGAAAGACCATTATTTTCTTACTAAATAATCAAAACCAGACACTTTACTCCAACAATTGAGAGATCTTACTACTTTAGGGCCCCAATTAAGTTCTTCCTATTTCAGTAAAATAGGCCGGTGATAAGATGATATACGATCCAATGCTATCTGATGTATGTAATTGTGCATCCATAAGGCTGAGAGCAAGAATCTATCCAGGCGACTACAACAGGAACCGCCCCTCGAGATACATGTATAGTGATGTTTCTGTAACTGTAGGTCCACCAGATTAATGTTCAGTATAAATTGATCGAATTCCTACATTTCAATCCGAGATGGTTGAGTAGTACTACGTCGCTCATCCGGATGCCATGTCACGTTGAAATCTCCCACTACACATCAACTAACAGTCTGATCTCCATCTATCAGAGTCTCAATGCGTTGCCATAGATCCCTCTTCAACCTCAGAGTTCCTAGAGAATAGATATTGAGAAGTTTGAAAGGAAGAGCTTCAACGCCCTAGTTTCCTTCCAACCCCAATAGACCTGGTTCTAACCATGAATTTATTAATTGCAAAGCAAATGATTTCCAGATACACAAGAGGCCTCCCGCGCTACCATTAGCCGCATTGATACACCAATCAAAATCATTATTAAGACAAACTCGATTGCATTGCCATCTATTCATCACTGAGAGTTTCGTTTCTTAAATACATATAAGATCCACCCTTTGAGTTCTAACCAATTCTCTTATTTCAGCGCACTTTCTAGGGATGCCCAACCTACGTATATTGTAGGATATAATCCGCATCAGGTCCTTACAACTTTTTTGCCGAAAGTTGCTCTCTTCAGTATAAGATATTGCGCATTATCTCTCTTGTTCATACCGTCCAGTCGGTGAACCATCTCAGACCTGGCCATATTTGATGTTACTCCCAGCTCCTCTGCTAAATCAAGGATATCTTCAGACTGCATGTGGTTTGTTACCTTTTCAATTTCATCAACTAAACCACTCATCATGTTTATCGGGGAATCTTGTATCCTTTGGGTATGTTACTTAAGATTTTGGGCAACATCCATCGTCGTTCTAGTCTCAAGATTTGAATCACCTTTTGTCTCTGCCACAGACCTGGGAGATAATTTCACCAAAGGAAGAATGCCCAAGGGATCTGATGTCTATGAAGACGTCTCTGGAACATTATTCATAACCAAATTAAATGTCTTGTGTTGGGAAGTCTTTAATTGTGTATCTTTCATCTGTGCTTCAGTTGGGTCTAAAATTTGCAGAAGTTTGGGCTATAAGCCCAAATATTTGTGTTGGCTTAATAACAGAGTCATGAAACGACCTTGTTGGGCTTGACTGGAGAGAGAAGTTAAATATCCAAAATCTGGGAATGATAATTTTTTTAGAATATTCCGTATATAAGTCCCTGCTGAGTTGTCGAGGTCTGATTTGATCCGTACCATGGACTTCTCGAGGGCGATCGGAATTTCCCGGGGAAAAATCTTTTGGAATCCTGTTCAAGGGGCAAAGCAGTGCCATTTGATATAGGATTTCTGACCTTGATTGCCTCAATTGATTTGGATATAGCTTCTGGTTGTACTTCTTTTGTCAACAGGGATTGGGACGAAATTTTCACCAAGTCTTCTTTGTCTACCGTCGGTTCATCAACGACGATCTGCCGTGGTAACTTCTTCAGAACCATGGATGTATTTTTAGCCTCACTCGAGCTTGACTCATTTGCGAAATCCGTCTCTAAATCTTTGACTTCGCTACCATCGATAATTCAGTCACCCCGACTGCTCTGTTTTCCACATTTTTTGACAGAGTAGGCCATTCTACCTCATTTACTTGTGTTCTACATTCAGGTCTCCCCCAGTCGTTGAAATTTGATACTCTGCTCAGGAATGGGTGGAAATTAATCGGTTCCTCAACGACCTAGATGAAAACTTTTGCTTCATCTGTGATTAGCTTCAAAGTTTGCTTAATAGGGGCTGTTGGAACATGTTAAAATATGCATTCTGCCAGATTGTATCTCCTCATGTCTGATAGTTTTGTCTTCATTCATGGTCGTGGATGTGGAAATCGGAGAAATCATCTTTACTTTCGCCGCAATAATCCCATTAATACAAATAACCACCAAAAGTGGGAGAAAAAACGATAATTTGAAAGGTTGCAACAAAGAATCCCATGGCAACAAGAATGTAGAAAATGTTTGTCATCGATGTGGATTTAATGTAGAATGTAAAAATGAATTTTGTTCAAAATGATTTCCTACATGACAATTTTGATGGGACACATTTAGATGTTGCTGATCTCCTTGTCCACCCTGATCCTATGAATAGCTGTGAAAATATTTATTTATTTTTTGTATTTTATCTAACTCCTAGTATTATGCTTAAGTTTGATTTCGTTTATTTCTTACTGTTACTTATTTATTGAAGATAAATATGGATTTATCCAAATCAAATGAGGAAGATGCATGTCTCGCAGACAGTGCAACAACACATAGCATACTCAACAATAAAAAAATATTTTATCTTCCTATCTATAAAGGAAGCATATGTTAATACAATATCTTGTAGTGCAAAATTAATTAAAGGCTCCGGAAGAGCACAAATTGTACTACCACGAGGGACAAACATCACAATTGATGATGCTTTATTCTCATCTAAGTCTCGACGAAATTTATTGAGTTTTAAAGATATTCGCCGAAATGGATATCATATCAAGACTATGAACGAAAAGGATGAAGAATACTTATGCATTACATCAATTATTTCGGGTAATAAATGTATCTTAGAAAAATTACCCGTAATGCCCTCTGGATTGTATTACAGAACAATAATAATGGTTGAAGCTTATGTTATTGAAAGTCTAAAGACTACTAAAATTTTCAACGTTTGGCATGACCGGTTGGACCATTCATGATCATTGAGTTCCCTCCGCTCGGCATGAGGTCTTCTTTTTTTCATCATCCACCCTTGGTGGAATCGGGATGACTATACACCCACAATGCGGACCATTTAGATATGTTATAATTTTGATTGATGCATCAATTAAATAGTTGCGTGTGCATATTATCTACTCGCAATTTTGCTTTTGCAAGATTACTTGCACAAATAATTCACTTGCAAGCTCATTTTCCTTATTTTCCAAGATAAAAAATTCGCCTAAATAATGCTACTAAATTTTTATCACATGTTTTTAATGACTATTGTATATCAATTGGAATAACCATTGAACTTCCTGTTGCACATGTTCATACACAAACTAATTTGGCTGAATCATTTATTAAATGTCTTCAATTGATTGCAATGTAAATGTTTATGTATTCTAAACTCTCCGTATCTTCTTAGGGACATACAATTTTGCATGCAGGAGCACTGGAGATTCATTTACAGCAAGATTTGCTGATTATCATTTTGATGAATCAATTCTTCCAACATTAGAGGGGGAAAATAAACAATTGGAAAAGACAATATCTTTGCATGAATCTTCACTATTACATTTTGATCCTCATTCTCACCAACATGAGCTTGAAGTTCACAAGATTATTCATTTGCAAAATTTAGCGAATCAATTGCCAGATGCGCTTACCGATCTAAAGACAGTAACCAAGTCTTATATACCAATTGTAAATGCTCAAATCAAACTTAATATCCCAGAAGGACAAATTTCTACAACAAATGAGTCTAAATCACACATGAAGCGTGGAAGGCTAATTGGTTCTAAAGATAATAATCCTCAAAAAAAAGGAGCAAGCATAAAGAATGATTCAAAATAGAAAATAAAATCTTCAGTAGAGATCCGTAATACTCCAAAATAGGAAATAAATCTCCAGCAAAGATCCATAATACTCCAGAAGAGGAAATAAAATCTCCAGCAGAGACCCGTAATAGTCCAAAATAGACAAACGACATAAATGAAGAAATACAACTACCTAAAAATGAGGAGATCTCCATAAATTATGTCATAACGGAAAAAAGATAGAACCAAGATGAAACAAGCGTCGACGATATTTTTGCTTATAATATAGCATGCGATATAATAAAAGAGAATAAGGATATTGAACCTACATCTATGGAGGAATGTAGGCGCAGACATGATTGACCAAAATGGAAAGAAGCAATTGCTTCATAACTCAGCTCTTTAGAGAAACGTGAAGTTTTTGGACCAGTAGTCCCTAAACCAAAAGGTATAAAAGCCAGTTGTATATAAATGGGTATTTGTGCAAGAAAAAATGAGAAAAATGAAGTCGTAAAATATAAAACACAACTTATCGTGCAAGGTTTTATCCAAGAGGCCAGTCATTGATTATGAAGAGATTTATTCTCCTGTGATGGATGCAATCATGTTTCTTTATTTGATAAGTCTGGTAATTCATGAAATGCGACTGATGGATGTAGTCACAATCTAATTATATGGCTCAAAAAAAATTGATATTTATATAAAAATTCTTTAAGGGTTTAAAGTGCCTAAAGTACAAAGTTCAAATTTTCGAGAGATTTATTCGATTAAATTGAAAAAATCCTTATATGGACTGAAACTATTCAAACGTTTATGGTTCAATTGTTTGAGCGCATACCTATTAAAGATAGGCTATAAAAATGATCCACTATGCCCATGTATTTTTATAAAGAGATTTGGATCCAAACTTGTCATCATTGTTGTCTATGTATATGACTTAAATATTATTGGAATTTCTGATGAGTTATCAAAGACAGTAGCTTGTCTGAAGAAAGAATTTGAAATGAAAGACCTTGGAAAAACAAAATTGTGTTTAGATCTTCAAATTGAGCACTTGGCAGAAGGAATTTTAGTGCATCAATCTAATTATTTGGAAAAGGTACTCAAAAGATTTTATATGGATGAAGCACATCCATTGAGTACACCAATGATCTCTTGATGTGAAAAATGATCCATTTCGTCCTCATGAAGAAGGTGAAGAGCTTCTTGGTCCTGAAGTACCATACCTTAGTGCAATTGGAACACTAATGTATCTTGCAAATAACACACGACCTGATATATCATTTGCGGTAAATTTATTGGCAAGATATAGTTCTTCTCCAACTAGAAGGCATTGGAATGGAATCAAACATATTTTTCTCTATCTTTGAGGAACGATGGATGTGAGTTTATATTATCCTAGTATATCTAACCCAGAATTGACTGGTTATGCTGATGCTGACTATATATCAGATCCACATAAAGCTAGATCTGAAATAGATTATCTGTTTACTTGTGGAGGTACGGCTATTTCGTGGCGCTCTGTTAAACAAATGTTAGTTGCTACTTCCTCCAACCATGCAGAAATTCTTGCATTCATGAAGCAAGTCGCGAATGCATTTGGTTAAGAAACATAACCCAACATATTTGTGGAATGTGTGGCTTGAATACCAAGAAGGATGTCCCCACTATTCTGTATGAAGATAATGCAGTTTGCATTGCTAATTTTAACAAGGTTTCATTAAATGGGATAAAACGAAGCATATATCACCCAAATTCTTCTTTACACATAATCTTCAAGAAAATGGCGACATCAATATTCAGCAAATTCGATCAAGTGAAAATCTGACAGATTTGTTCACTAAAGCATTACCTATTGCAACTTTTGAGAAGTTGGTTAAAGAGATCAGAATGAGGAAACTCAAAGATGTGTCCAATAGGGGAAGATGATAAAATCATGTACTCTTTTTCCTTCACAAGGATTTTTTTTCCACAGGATTTTTTCTTAGTAAGGTTTTAACCAGACATGATAGAACGAATATTCAAAAGGGAGTATTATGAAATTATGAATATCCAATAAATAGGTAGCTTAGATCCATGAATTATGGATTATGTTTTTGACATTAAATAGATAGTTTAAATCCATTAATTATGGATCATATTTTTAGCTATAAATAGGTTCATTATACTTGTATAAATTTGTAGAGAAAAGAGAATAGAGAAACATAAAAAGTTTTGAAGAATATTGTAAAAAAAAAACAAAATTCTTGTGTAGAATTTTTATTTTTTACAATTATCTTATTGTCCTAATCATTTCTTTAATTATTTCACAACTAGCTTGAAATATATTTCATATTAGATGCATGGGAAAAAAAGTATCTGAGGCAAGCTGTTGGCTTTGTTTTTATGGCATCTCAACTGCTCGTGGGCGTGGACATTGTTTGAATTAGTGGATAAAAAAAATCAAGTAAAACGAATACTTTGATGAGGAGTGAAAATGGTCACAGAACAGATCAAAAAGAGTATACAAATCATCAGCAGAGTTCTACAACAACAGAAAATAAGAATTTCTAGTCTGTCGTCTTCACAAAATACGAGGATGTTTTCTGTCCGCCACTAGATGAGCTATCACAATAACCTGGTAAAATGAAACTAATTCTGTTGTCTGCATGTCATATACACTGCAAAAAAATACGGGATGATTTTCTATATTTCTGGCCATCTGTGGCATAGGAAATAAAATCAGTACATGAATTATACGTTGGAGAATGTTAATGGCCATTTAAAGCTTTTATCGTATAAGAGAACATCAGACCAAAAATCAGAACAGCAGTTGAGAATTATCGAGCATATGTTAAAAGTTTGTATCATATACCTAGGAAAAAGGTTACAATTTTGCATGAGAAAATCAAAACAAAAAAGAAGACTCACCCCACCTGCCAAACTTTATCAACAAATGATGGCGGTCTAATAATTGCACCTATGCATTATAATTCATAACCCATTAAAGAGTTCAATGAGAAAGGGATTTGGTAAGAAAAACAAAGAGAGTAAGTAAGAAACGAATGAAATATTACTATGTATACATATCCTCCTGGTAAGCAAAGTTATATAAGAATTCAATAGCGCAAGTTAGATTCATACCCTCCACATTACCAAATCATTGTAATCTTGGAATTGGAAATAAAATTTCTTCTTCAGGCATTGCCTTCTCTGGTCCAAAATAAGAAAAGAAACATCAATACAAAAGCATTAGCAACTGAATTCGTCAATACCCCAACGGTTTGCTGAAAACCAATCACAATCAACAGGTAGTCAAATTGCAACAAATCACAGTTTATATTCATTGATTCAGCATTTATGATGCATAAAGTAAGGTTAATGGTAGGAACGAATAAGCAGAATAATGAAACTAACAAGAAAAATGACAAATGCTCCATTAGACAAAGATGTAAAAACTTGTCCTCGTCAAGGAGAAAAATGATTTGCAAATATCAGCGAAATTCATCAAACATGGTATAGCTTACCAAAGTTGGATCATCTTCTTCGTTCCATATCCCTCGAAATATGAAGGAAAGTAACCGCTGCTTCAAACCACTCAAAAAGGAATCTTCTGAAATGTGCTGAATATTACCAAAACCATTACCAGTACTATGCGTCCGTTTTCTGTCTGGGATTGACATAAACTGAGATCAATGGTGAAGATGACTGTCAGAACACACTAAAGACTCAAAAATAGCCTGATAAGAAATCATAACATAGAGTTGAATGCTAAAAAGAACATATTTCGAGCCCGTTTCTTCCTTCTGGTGCCATCTATCTTAATATATATGAACCTGCAACCCAATACACCCAAAGCAGTAGTAAAACGGACCTCGTAATTACGTTCTTCAAGTTCTTTTTGGAGCTTTCATAAATAACTCTCTTCCTAAAAATGCATGTAACCAAACAAAGAGGCATCATGGCTAGAATGTGAAAGACTAGATTTGTTTCTAGGAGAAAGATAAAGATGACCAGCTTACAAGCTTTGCTAAAGGTCAGATCAAACAAGATAACTAAACCAATGTAGGAAATTCAATGAGAATTACTAACTCAAGTCAATACAATATATAATTTGAGGAATCACATTCAACATTGTTAAATGAAGCAAAGGTAAAAGAACACCTAACAGCTTAACGAATGAACTCAGAAACTAGCTATAAATTTTCTCCAACTCAATCAAGAGAATCAGGCAGTACCACTTGCCTGGGCACTCGAATTGAGAAAAAGCTCATCATCATCATGACAATATTCCCCGATTGATCGAACATCAACAAGGTTACCAGAGTCTCGAATCTGAAGAATGTGTATTCTCTGATAGCGAAGAGATACTATGGCTACTAAATCATCGTACAAGAAAACACCTGTACTATGTGCCAAATTGATATAATCATTGCAGAAAACCCTCTCATCAAGTATAAGTCCATCTTCCAATCTATGGGTTCAGATAAGCAACCAGACACTGAAAATTAATTGAAAATTTTCAAGGTACTCAGAATTCAGTATTGAAAAAATATAACACAGACCTTACAAGGTGGAAGGTTATTTTTTCAATCGAAGGGATTCCTTGAATTGCACCTCCAACTGCAGGCGCAGCTTGAATTTGCGCGGTTGAAGTTGCAAATATACCAAATTGATTTTTCTCGGTATAAAGGAAGAAATCTTTGTGTATAAGTTCACAACTGGAAGCAAGAGTGACACTGTACAATTGGGTAAAAAAACTCTCAAATTTGTTGGCTTTAGAAGGAAGATCATGATCATGGCAATCATGTCCTCTGCACGAAAATGATAGCCAAGCTGGTCTGTAAACAATTAGCTCCTGATGGTTCCTGCTAAAAGTTATAAGGTACTGCCCATCATCGGTGAACTTACGAAAAATAATATCAGGGCATTCAATGTCAAATATTGTGTGACTTGGAACCATGTTCTCATAAAATCTTCTGGCACGATGAACCTGGGAAACAAAAAAATATGTATCGTTCTGAATTTTGCAGATAAATATACTGATAGTGATAGTATACCAAAATTTTCTGACAATTCTACAGTTTGACATTGCAAACAATTTGCTAACAAATTGACTCACAAAGAATCAACCATTAGATAAAAACAAAGTGCAAAGCATGACCAATGTCACTATCGGAGCACACTGACAACAACATCCACTTCAAGCTCAAGGGGCGTGATATGTTACAGTGAACAAGCAGTAACCAAGATTATGCTGTCCTTCGATTTTGACGCTGACACACCCAAAAAAGTTCAGAAGTGAACATAATGCGCCATTTTTCCTCAACTCTTGTGTATTACCACTGATTGCATATAGCCAATGAGCCATTTTCGTCCAGTAAGATTCTGTAATGAGTTCCTCCAGGAAATTGCACAAGAAACTAATTGTGTACAGGAAGCTGGCCCTATCTCGAAATAAAGCATTTCCAATACAAATAAAGCATCCCACCCTAAATTGAGTAGAATTATACTCCACATGATACACTGCCCAAAATTTTCAACTATGTGAACAAATTTCTACCACGCCAAGTACCAACATAGAACATTGGAGCTCAAACTATGGGCCCATTTATCCGCAAGCAAAGCAGATATAAGACAGAGACAGAGACAGTTACATAAACCAAACTGACGGCTAAAAGAGAACGAATAAACAAAACCAAGGAAAAAGAAAAGGGCTTACAGTGGCGCCAGGTGCAGTAGTAGAAATCTGGCGCTCGAATACACGGGCCGCCACATTGTTACTTCTAAACATCAAGTTTCTATAAAAGCACTCGACCCCTCTTTCTTTTCCTTTTTTTGAATTAACCGATCATTATTTCTCAAACCACATCCACAAGAAAAATCCACCTCCGCTGAGGTCTCCGGTGGTCGAGCTCTGTAAGCGCGAGTCCAGCGGGTTTGTGATGGAGAATTTAAGTGGAGAGAAAAGAGCAAACTGGGTAAACCATAAAACGAACAAGCAACCAAAAGAAACAGCTATGAGCTAACGGAGCAGAAATGAGGAAATTGTAGTGAAGTGTGTTGTTCTTCCTTCCCACAATAAACAACGCCAAAAAGCGACGTTGTATGCTTGCAACCACACAGAACCCTTGTTCCGCGTCACTCATCTAAATCTCAATATTTTGACCTCCAATGGTATTTGGTTCTCAAGTGTCAACATTATTATATTGGAGAAAGGAACCTTCGTAACGTTTGAGTTCAACAGTCAAAATATTAGCCCTCCGATTCAGTAATCCAATGTCTCTCTCACTCTCACGTATTGTAAGCCTAACCATCGGTAGAATACTGAACTGACCATACCTCACCAAGCAACTGAAAAATAAATGACTTGTGGTTTCAGTCTCAAGGTTCACAGGGCACACGGCTCCAGTTTGAATAATAGATTTTCTCTCGTCTCATATCCTGAAAAACTCTCCCAATGAAACAACTAGCTCTCAATGGAGCTTCCTTCGCTCATGCCGCAACAAGAAAAGACCTATCACTACTCAGGGGCGTGTGCAGGGGGGGACCAGGGGGGCATGGTCCCCCCAAAGAAAAAAAAAATTAAAATAAAACAAAAAAATTTAGGTATATTTTAAAAAAAAAATTATTTTGGCCCCCCCCACATTTTAGTTTGCCCCCTAAATTTTTTTTTCGCCCCATGTGTATAAAAGCTGATTCCGCCCCTGGGTGTGTGATTCTGAAGGACCCAACCAGGAGTCCTCCGGTTGAGCAGTTGGTTTCAAGAAGGATCACTTAGATTTGTATCGAAAGTTTAAAGTTTTTTTTTTCGATGTCTTACTTTATGTTTACATCTACACATATTTATAGTAGTAAATTAGGGATGTTCAACGATTTTAGAGATTTAAAAATTTCATCTGCTTTCACTTTTACTAACCGTTATTCCGCTTCTACTACTTTCGGTAAGATAGTGGTAGCGATAACGGAAATCGCTAATTTCGCTAATAAATAAATGCTTATCAAATTCCCACAATCTTTTATAATCTTTTCTGCAAATGAAACTCGTACATCCAATGAATCAAATATATAAATTTTCTGCTAAAACAAGTAGTAGAAACACGAGTTATA
>JAOWBN010000023.1:452746-464896 GCA_028565015.1 Pinguicula moranensis | reverse complement strand
AAACTGTTCATATAAGGTCCTAGCTAAACTGTTGGCTAACATGATAAAGCAAGTTATACCATCAGTGATCTCGAAGAATCAATCAGGTTTTTTAAGGGGCAGAAGCATTAGTGATGGGGTAGTGTGTGCAAATGAGCTAATAGATTCAGCAAAGAAAACTAACAGAAGGTGCACTATGTTCAAAGTAGATTTTAGAAAGGCTTTTGACTCAGTATATTGGACATTCCTATTGGAAATGATTCAAAATATGGGCTTCAATAACAAATGGATTGAATGGATTTATAGCTGCATATCCTCCCCAATGGTATCAGTCTTAGTAAATGGTAGTCCAACCACGGAGTTCAAGCCTCAGAAAGGACTTAGACAAGGTGATCCTCTATCACCTTTTCTATTCCTAATAGCTGCAGAAGCTTTAAACATGATGCTCAATAAAAGTTATGAGGAAGGTCTGCTACAAGGCTTTACCGTGGGAATAGAAAAGGTCATACAATTGCAGTATGCTGATGACACGCTAATATTTGGGGATGGCACACTAGCAGACATCAAAGCTATCAAATACACCCTCAAATGCTTAGAGCTTATCAGTGGTCTACAAGTGAACTTCAACAAAAGCAAGCTTAGAGGGATAAACATACCAGAAGCAGAATTGAAGGATTTTGCACAAGAGTTAAACTGCCAAATTGAAGCACTGCCAACTACATATCTAGGTCTGCCACTTGGTGATAATCCAGCAAGGTGCAGATTATGGAATCCTATTCTAGATAAGATGAAAAAGAAGCTGACCAGTTGGGAACACAAGCAACTCACTTTTGGAGGAAGAATGGTCCTATTAAAAGCAGTCCTAACTAACCTACCAGCCTACTACATGTCCACATACAAAGCCCCAAAAACAGTTATAAAGAAGGTAGTGCAGATTCAAAGAAATTTCCTTTGGGGGGAGCTAATGTTAATAGAAGAAAGATACCATGGGTAGTTTGGGAAGACATTTGCCAGGAATTAAAAGATGGAGGCTTGGGGGTCAAAGAAATGTCAAGTTTTAATGATGCACTTCTGGGCAAATGGGGTTGTAGACTACTACAAAATGAAGATAACAGCCTCTGGAAACAAGTACTAGAGACCAAATATGGGGATTTCCATAGGTGTACTCTTTATGAAGGTCCAACACAAACTTTATCCCTCTATTCTACTTGGTGGAGACAACTTATTTCTACTACAAGAATGGTTGAATGGTTCTGGGAAAATATTAAAAAGCAGGTAGGCAGTGGGGCAGATACCTACTTCTGGGAGGACAAATGGATAACTGGGTATAGACTGTGTGACTTATATCCTACACTATATGCAAAAGCAGAAGATAAGTTCAGCCTAATATGTCAGAAACTGTCAACAGATGAAAATGGACATCAAAACATAACATGGAGATGGAATGCAACACTTTCTCAGCAAGAATACATGCTACAACATCAAATCAAGACAGAGACAGCCGAGATCACGCTAGCAAATCAGAACACAGATAAATGGATATGGAAGAAAGAGTCATCATCAGCATACACAGTAAAAACTGCCTATAAAGAAATCAGACTAGCAAATGGTACCCTCTCAACATCAAATAATCTGATTGCACAAGTCTAGAGCAAAATTTCACCACTCAAAGAAGCAGCATTCGGATGGCGCCTCCTGCAAAAGAGAATCCTACAACAGATAATTTACACATGAGAGGAATTTATAAAAACCCTATATGCTCCCTCTGTAACACTGAGTTAGAAACCGTATCTCACCTATTTTTTTCATGTGCCTATGCAGATATAATCTGGAAAAGATGTTACAGCTGGATTGGAAACCACCAAGTAGTCCTAATGCAAGAACCAGAACCGAATTTCATGGCACACCTAGGAATGATAAAAGGGAGAAGACACGAGGAGGCCTGGAAGACTGTTTGGACGACAACAAGCTGGAAAATTTGGGAAGCAAGAAACAAAGCCATATTCAATCAAAACATGGTACATGAAGGCGAAACAATGGAAAGCATCCAAATTCGACTATGGGAAATCTTCAAAACACACTAGCTTATGGATAATTACAGTATGTGAGATTGGCTCAGAAACCCCCAAATATGCCTACAAATCGAATTCTAGAAAAGGGGAAAACATTCAGGAAAGAAATTTCTCCCTGGTTGTTGGAAGCTGCAAGATCAGAGGTGCTCTCACCACAGTGGACCGGAGTAACTCACCTCTGGTTCTGCGGCCGTACACAGGCGTTCCAGCGGGCAAATGCAGCAAAGGCATCGTGCGGCGGCAAGAATGAGGAGAGAATAAAGGAATGGAGAAAACGTTCCCGGTTTTTTTTTATTACATAGATGCCCTTCATAAATCGTACGCTAGTCATGTAAAGTAGGGGCAACTGGGTCCATTTGTACAGGTGCATATTGTGCACAAATTCTTTAAATAAAAACCTAATTTTCAAAAAAAAAGAAGTAAATTTTAGAATACCCTTCCAAAAGCAAATCGGGGTGACAGACCCTAGGGTCGGTTTTGTGCTTATAAGTTTGATTCTCCTTCCTTTTCTCATTTTGTATTTTTTTGAGTATTTAAAAAAAACTATAAAAAAATAGAACAAGTCATAAAAATAGTGTTTGCAATCAAATTTTTTAAGATCAACTAAATAGTATTTGCAGTTAAATTTTTTAAGATAATTTTTATTTATTTACGAAAGTATCATTAAAAGTAGAAAAATAAAAAATCTAATCTTCTACCTATTTCAGAAGAAAAAAAAAAACTAAAAAAGAAAAAAAAGAGGCAAAAATAGAGTTTAATGAAATAATATAATATAAAATAATAATAATAATAATAATAATAATAATAATAATAATCTAATTTTTAAGATCAACGAAACGACCATTAGCAACCAATCTCACCTCAATCTCCTTCAATCATTTTTTTTTCTTTCAAAGCCAAGCCAGGTCCAGCCCCAAAATGTTTTTTTTTTTCAAACTTAGCTTTCTTTTCAAAACTACACTAAATTTCAAGATTTTACATTACAGGCCCAAAAATATTTTACAACTCTGCCAAAAAAACTCTAGCTCGGGATAAATTAAAAAAAAAAAAAAAAGATTCCACATAGGAAATAGCATATATCAATCAGGCCTATCTGAAAAACTGACAACAAGAACCGCTGATATTACAAAAGAAAGGCAACATTTCAGTGCGAGAAAACAAAGGAAGAAGAGAAGTGGAACCCATTAACTGCATTTTGGGCACAACTGTAGCATTATGGTCTGTATACTACTATGTATTTTACTTGCTGTCGAACGATTCGTGGTAAAATCCATCTATTTACACAGGAACCAACAAGCCAGTTGTACACACACAAAAAAGATTGTTGCAAGGAATGATTATAAAATTTCTCCTCTTGCTATGTGGAACAATTATGATCTCTATCCACTTTGATAACTCTGGTATTGTACGAACCACAGGCGCCACACTTGTGATACAGCCAGTGAAATTGTGCCACTCCCTTTCTATCACAGTCATTGCATAGGATATCCTACAGGTTGATTGTACAGTTTATTTATCATTTTTGGAGGAGTAGATCACAAACATTGAAACAAACTGAATCTGAGGAAGTAGCCGACGCTCACCTGACAACGTTCTCTATATTCTTCTGGAAGCACTTCCGAAGCCATTAGAGCATCAAGCATGCCGAAGTAGACCTGTACAGTGACGGATGGCATCAAATTTCTTATTACATACAGCACCCAGTGACAATAAATGGGATCCGCCCAGCAAACGATAGGACCCATATGGTCTGTCATATCAGCGATATTAATCAGTTGGCATATCTCACAGGTGAGGTTTAAAGTGCGAATTTGATTCGGAGTATAGCATAGGGGGTTGTGCATGGCTACCCAGAAAAAATCTACTGATGAAAAAGAGAGAAGTTGATATTGCTCGAAAGGAGGAGCAGCCCAGCCTGACTTTAAATATATCGAACCACCACAAATAATTTAATTTAATCAGAAGAGTTATCCTACCGACATGTCTCCCATGGACTTGCAGCAAATTGGGCAGATGTAATGTGTGCATGCATATGCCTGACATAATTGAAAGAGCGGTAGAGACAGATAAGAGTAAAGTATTACATAAATAATAGTTCATACAAAATCAAAGATAGTTAGATCATTGGAGATTAAGATAAAGACAGTTAAGGAAAGGACCTGGAAACAAGCAGAATGCATATAATGACCACATGGAAGAGCCCTCACAGCGGTACTTGATGTAAATAAAAAGTCGCAGCATATTGGACAGTTAGTTTCAAGACCTTTCTCCCGACACTTGTGGTTGGCTATTTTCATCCCCAAACAACAATTACATGTCATACAATGGAAAAAGTCAATACCAAGTCCTTTTCCAACTCGGCACAAATTGCAGAAAGGGCAATGGTAAACCTCCCTGGAAAATGAAAAAATTGTAAAAATTAGATGAAAAGAAAACCATAATCTCGTAATGTTATCTGCATACATAGAAGCCCACCATATAACATGTCCTTAACAGAAACTCATATTCTTGTACATGTCATGCATGTGGCACTTTACAGACTCATATTCTTGTACATAGCATGCATGTGGAGAAGAGAAAAAAGGAGAGAGGGAGAGGGAGAGGGAGAGGGAGAGAGAGGACCGACCGTTCATCATCAAAGAACTTGCAGCTGCTGCAATAGTATTTTGCCATAGAAAGACCATTGCAAGAAGAGGTCAAGCAAACTGGCCCGACTGGCTGAATTTGTAGGCAATTCATACACATCATCTCAGCTGTGGCTTTCCTGTGAAAGCCGGAAAGATTAATAAATGGTCTCAAAAGTTGATGGCATGTTTTCATATAATGTAATCAAGTTTCAGACAATCACCTATCCATTGAATGGTCACTGACTTCATCATGGCAGAATCTGCATGCAAATAACTTTCCACAACACACTGCACGAAGCTTGCAGTTCCTTTGGTAATGCTCACATCCGAAAACTTGTTTCTCAGGATCACGGAATGATGGGCACTGCCCAAGTAAATCACCACTGTCATCATCAACCTCGCTAGTTCTTGAATGCGATTTCTGCTGAGAAGTAATCCATCGACTGAAGCAATGAACAGGTTATGTCAAGCATGCTACGGTGCCAGAAAGAAATCTAAAAAAATATCAGAACCGGAATCACACAGAAATAGGATGTACCTTGTCATTAAGTTTTGAATAAGATAGGCCTTTCTTCTTGGATCAAGAGTTGAGTCGCGCGAGACTTTCCTTATCTCAGATTCAAGCTCGTTTTGGTTCATCCGGAAAATATCTTTCCACCCAGGCTTGAATGTATTTTCACTTTGGTCCATGGATTCATGTACATCTTGATCTGAAAATGTCACATTTGATATTTATGAAAGTTATTCTATCAAATTGCCTAAGTTTGGTGCTAGTAAAGAACGAAACTATCAAATGAGATTGGAAACAAGTATGGATGGAACAAATGCCACAGATACCTTGAGAAAGCGTATCTTCAGATGGAGAAACGTGTGATGATGTTGAGGGCTTAGCTTCCCACCATTCATTAAGCCACTCACTAAACATCGTATTCTTAGTTGCCTGTTTCCATGTGTCCATCATTTTATTCTGCTCTTCCTGTGTAAGAGCAGATGTCACCCAAGGTAGCATTGATTGAAGGACCTCAGCACCTGTTGTGCCAATAATGTGGCCAACCAGTTTATCTTGCTCCTCAATAGAAAAATGTCTGTCAAACAATGGCCAGAGCTCAACCTCTTCTCGCATCACATGATGATCTAGAGTTACTTTAATGGATTTGCACATACCCTGAATTTTCGTCGCCAATTCTCCATACTTTTTTGATGATTCAACTTGGCACAAAGAACCAGATATATTTTCATCTAAATTTCCACCTTCAATTTTGGCATACAAACTTTCATGAAGTTGAGAAAGCTCAGATAGTGCAGATGAGATGTCCTCAAAAAGTTTTTCTTCCTGCTTGTGGTCCAATGTGTAAGCATGGCTAACATTATGAAGAGTTTCCTTTGACTCCAATGCTGGGAATACAATATCATCCTCTGCATTACTATGAGCTCTATACAATCCCCATAGAAGACGAAATCTTCCATTGAACTGCCTAAGGAAAAAATCATCACAATCCCCAAGTTTCCCAGATTCAGCATCCAGAAATTCGAGATCTTTTCGAATTGCTTTGTGAAACTTAAAGATGTTATCAATCGGTCTGGATGTAGGGAGACTTGAAGTGGCACTTTTATCCATTTCCCAGTTGAAAAGACTCGAGTTGAGACAAAGAGCATTTGAACCAAAAGATAATGTCCGAAAAGATTTTGCTGTGACCAAGGAAATCATTCCTAGACTATTGCTATTAACTCCTAAGCCAGGAACACAGCAAGGCTGGTTGGCAACAGACTCTCTAGGAGATTCTTTCCACGAAACAATCTCAGTAGCATTTTCTGTAGTACAACCTATGTTTCCCTGCCTTGCTGCCCTCTCGGAGTTGTGTGTTCTCTCACAATTTGCACTTCCATTAAAGGTACTTTCACAGACACAATAAGGGCAGGATCTGGCAAGATCCTCTTTCATATCTTTGAGATCTATAGCATCAGAAGCCAAGCAGATTCCCACAGGACAGCCTTTGCATGCCCAACCAGAGAATAGGGTAACCAAAGCACTATCACATGCTGGAGCTGCGGTTAGAACAAATCATGAGTATAAGCTGAGAGTTGGTATTAATATCATAAAATGATATTCACTACGTTGGTCACAATTGTGCTCTACCACACTTTCAAACCCACATTGGGACGATCAGAAATAAACAACAAAGAGAAGCTTGGCGTTCTTTATGGCATTGTGTGGTATGGTGTTTATGGTGACCTCATAATGACATAAGGTTAGGGGAGGGGACTGCAACCCTAGACTTGACTTTCAACTGGACTCGAGTCCTATGGCAATGGATCACAGCTTTCAAACAGCCTAGTGCAGGTACTACATCGGGAGAATGGGTGTGACATCCTACTTTATGTGTTGAATTTCTGTTCTATTATGTTTTGTACTTTAGCACATTTTGTGCAATTATTTATTAAAAAAATTTCACCTACTGAAAAAAGAATATCATAAAGTGCAACAATTATTAAGAATAAAGGAACCTGAGGCACCACCTGCTGTATGCATATTGCACATAAAACGCCTAGCTTCCTCTTCACTCATCAATCCAACCAACCAAGGTAAAACACATTCAATCAATCGTAATGGCATCACACACAAGCTCTGGTACATAAGGCTTCGCTGCCGTTCAGGGCTGAAAAGCTTCCTTGCAAGTGGAAGAATCTGCAATGGAATACAACAAGACATCCAGAAGCAGGAAATAAAGTTTCAAAGCCTATATTGCATCATATCCAATCTTCATTATAGATTCAGAATGGGAAGTATGGTAGCAGGCAATTCCACAGCCTCCCAACCCAACCCAACCCAATCCCCCCCACACCACTGTACCTGTAGGTTCTGTATTCACAGAGAGTATTCAACAATAAGCAAACGACGCAGAAGTATACAGGAAAGAATGCTAAAGAATCATAAAAGCACCAGACCGCAGACCTGAATTTCCTCATTGAGAAAATGCTTTTTTATCATCTCCATTATATGATCAGCCTGAGAGCACAATTCCGAATAAAATTCAGCAGATGAGTTAGCTCCAGCATTTTGGATTCTTTCTATTAAGCATCTGAACTTGTCAAATTCACTCTCTTCCTCAGTATGTTCATCAACGAAAGACATTTCTGCATCTACTGCAGGAAATATAACTTTGTCCTCAGCAATGCTGCAGCAATGGTAAGCTAGTTTAGTTCATCCTTCAATAACGATAACAATTCGTAGAAACCAAAAAAAGGAAAGAAAAAAACAGATTTGAACACAGTATCATGGTTAACGTTATCTAAACCTTAAAGCTAAATGGTCAAGGAAATCTTGATTCTAAAGTAGATTGTCATCTCCTAGATCCCCGATGCTAGAACATCAGTACTACTTTCCAGGAGCATAAAACATAAACGCAGACTAGCTGAGAACGTTTTGACAGTGAAGAATTGGAGGAGCATGCATAATGTGGTCACAAAATTTTAGACAATCCTAATTCCAGAAGAATCAATTAGCAAGAGAAAAAAAAAAGGTCAAAATAATAATATAGAAGAAAGTACCTATGGAAAATACAGACTTCGGCTATAAATTGGAGACTCTTATTAAAGGAAGTCAGATCAGAGAAATCTCCAGTCAACTTTATACTTCTAGCTGCTTTGGCAATATCATTCAGTTCCTTTAGGATAGACTTATGCCAATGCAATATATCATCCACTGGATGATATAGTGCAGACCTGATAGAAGTACAAGCAGATGGCTTGGCTCTTTCCCCATTCTTGGAGGATTCAAAGCAGCAATGTTCTTTCTCAGTTGTATTAACAAAGTTACAAGAAAGTTCAGGATTGTCGTCACAACGTTTACGCTTGTTGTTCACCTTTATTCCATCAATCCAGTTGAAAATAACCTTCAATAAGAACATGAAGAAAAGTCAGAAAAAGTGAATCAGTAAGTTATTCACCCATCCGGGAGTTCCTAGTGAAGCATCAAACCTGTTGAAGCAGCCTTTCATCCGGGATAACCCTGTGCAAACATTTACGCATATCCTGTCGTTCATCTGGTGATATTGACAATGAAAGCCAGGGCAAAAATTCTGCCATCATATTTACTGGAATGCTACACAGGAACTGCCACACTAATGATGCCTGCTCCTCAAATGAGAACTTTTCATTTAGTAAAGGAAAGACCTGTCAAACAAAAAGCAAAATATTAATCTTTGAAAAAAGAAAGGAGTTCCTTATACAATTAATAAAGAAAGAGCAAATGCCAAAGCTCATATTTCAAGCATAAGATGATAAAGGTACTGATTCAAAATCTTCTGATAAAACCGTTTGTTGACTGGATTGAGGAACAACTAAACAATAATTTATTTAATGAAGAAGCCAAACTTAGCATTCTGGATTCAATTTGTATTCCGCCCCTGACTTTTAATTTTAATTTTACCCTGCCTCACAAGAAGCATACTAGTAGGCTGCAGACATATCAGTTGGCATGATGTGTTGTTCATCAGATAGGAATAAACAAGACAGACTAGATTTAGACCTGCTCCTCTTCCTTGGACATGTGTTGGTTGATTGATGTCTGGAGAGCACCAGTACAAGAGGCCAACTCTCTGTTGTAGCTTTCTTCATTTTTTATATTACGTCTCAGCAACGTAAACAGCTGATCAAACAGCACACTTTCTCCCTCATGCTCGAGGGAATAGGTCCGTGCCACATTCTTAACACGTATATCGAGTGCAGGAAATATAACCTGCATTAGCATTTTGCGATGATCCTTATTTGCAATTTTCACAACAAGAGCAAACAGGAAAACTATAAAGAAACAGAAGGCACATCATGCAAATCAGCAAATGAGATTCCAATTCAAGGAAATGTAAACCACCACCAGCTTTATCAGAGACAGTAAAATAAGGATAGAGACCTCCAGTCCGACTGAACCTGTTGTCCAACTGAAGAATAAGGTAATTGTAATGTGACAAGATAATTGAACATGGAGTGGAAAGACAACCAGTTTGGTGATGAAATGAAGGACAAGAAGCAAGTTCAGACCATATGCTTCACGAAAAGAACTTCATCCAGACATTGTAGCTTGCAAAATGAAACCAGTTAGCATTAACGGTGGTCGGAGAAAAATCTGAGCAAATATTTCCACTATGTGCTTCAATATTATTTAAAATGATGCAAATATTATCACTGTAGATGGGTGTAACATATTCTAGAATATAAAACAAACCTGAAGCTTCGGAACGCACATGGCCATACTTAATGGAGTCTACACTTAGATAAAAAAAAAATGCTTATTCAGAGAATACCTTCTTATGATTTCTGTCAAATGAAAAGGCACTTTTTTGGCATACAATCAGCAATCATGAGAGAGTTTAACAAAAATAAAATAAAATGAGAGAGTTCGACAAGAACTTAAACAGGCTGAGGTTATGAGAAGTAGCAAGCATTTACTTCCTAATCCTTCGAGGAATTTATCTTCCTGAAGTCAAAACTCGATGGTATTATCAACCCGCACTCTTTAGAAGTGAAAGAAGTAAAACATTGGAAAATCTGCACATATTAACAATGGAATTAATTTGAACCAATTTGCAGAAGTGTCAAGAAAACTAGCAAGCTTGACTAGGTTGGATATGATTTTTGATATGAAATAATGACAGCATTCAAGCTGCAGAGAATAAACACAACTGCCCACAAAAGTTGAGAATTAAATGTTTAAAACCTTTTGGTATTTTATCTCTGATCCGATGATAAATAATAATGCAAACGAAGTAAAGAAATAATGGCATGCACTTCAATGGTGGTTCAGCCATGGTGGCGTAGAGCCACTGATGAATGCTCCTAAAGGCTTGAAACCTCACTTTCTCATACTTGTTTTCCATTTAGGTTCACAGTATAAGACTAAATCACATATTACAGCTTATCCACGAAATAACTTAGAAAATAAATCATCCCATGACAATATCTACTGCCTCAGTTGCATCCTGCATATCATCTAACCACCCCAAGATGACTATTAGGAAATGTAATCAAATCATGCGCTTGAATCTCAAGAGACATCTGTATTTCAAGACATATTCACCAAAATAATAACATTTAAAATTACCAAAAGAGATGCATCAATGATAAGAAATTATTGCAAGGAATGCTTCTGAATTCAATCAAATGCACACCACCAGGCAAAATTAGAACAAAACAGTTCAGTCAGTTGAAACAACAACCTTATCATCCCCCTACTTAAAGAAGGAAAATAACGTCGAACCTCGTCCTCTGCATTGCAGTGGTGCTTGTAAATCGACCTCAGGAAATGACACTTCTCCGTGAACTGCTTGATGTCTCCGCCACTCCTATTTGTGGCCATAGCCAAGGCTTCCCGGTGAAGCCCATCCAGTTCCGCCCGAATCGCCTTATGGAAGAACAAAAAGATCCTAATCGGCGACGATAGGCTGATAGCCGCAGCAGAGTGACCGTTCTGATCCACCGGTGCCACCGACGCGGCAGCTGGCATCACGGAGACACCGCCTTTCTCTATTCCCGTCGTCGCCATCTATTTCCCAGCGACAAAACAAGAACAGGTCACAATCTCCCCCTTCTCCCGAATTTTCTCTCACTGGGAATTTCAGAAGCAAAAAATTCAGTCGAAATTTTAATTAGCGACGGATAATGTCTCAAAGGGGGGACAATTTAAAGTTGGACACGTGGCCGAAGCGATTTAAGGATGCTGACGTGGTGGATACTAGCCACGTCAGATAGGCGATTCTTCGCCTTGTCCAACGTGCATAGCGTGCGATAACGAATGAAAAGTACGTGCGGAAGCGAGGTAGCGGAAGTTGCCATCGCAATTATGTTTTGTATGAGTCTAAAGGCTTACAAGGACTCCAAGTGGCGAGAATTGGAATTGAAAATACAAAGACTTTCGGCATAAACAAATTTTGCAGCAAGAATTTAATATTGTTTGAAATGTAGCCTAGGACAAAAGAGGTGGAAAGTTTGGAAAGCTCCGAAGCATGTTGTCTAAAGAAATAGTAAGAAAAAAGGTTTAGGTTGGGAGGATTAATGGCATTTGACCGTGGTTTTGAATAGGGGTGAGCAAAATAATCGTCGATTTTTCGGTTAATCAAAAATCGACGGTTAATCGAATCGAAAAACTAAAAAATTTCGGTTATTTGGTTATTCAGTTTGGTTATGGTTATGAAAAATCATAACCAAAATTTTTCGATTCGGTTTTCGGTTATAACCGATATTTACTTTTTCTTTTTTAAATTTTTGTTGGATAAATTTAATTTTTGTTGGATAAGTTTATATAAATTATAAGTAAATAAAGGTTTATATATTTCTTATACAAGTTTATAAACTTTATAATTTCATAAATAAATTAAATTTATATAATTCTTATGTAAGTTGATAAGTTTATAATTTATACAAAGTCTATAATTTTTTTAAGTTTATAAGTAAATAAAGTATATATAATTCTTATATAA
>JAOWBN010000023.1:337864-352756 GCA_028565015.1 Pinguicula moranensis | reverse complement strand
TAGAGGTCAGGGTACGACTGTGTACATCTCACCCTCCCCAAACCCTGCCTAAAGGCGGGATATACTGGGTATGTTTGGTTTGATTTGAGTTAAAGAAGAGAAAATGTAGATGGTTTATATAGAAATACCAAATATTATTTGAATGAGACCTTTTGGCGATATCCAGCACCAAAAACAAAATCGTGAGGGATGGAGCCTAGAGCGGACAATATTATTCAAGTCATGTGAGGTAGTTTAGAAATTCTACATGTTCTACATGGCCTCAATGCGAGGTTTATCGTGTGGGCCCCCCGTTGTGAGTGTGTCGTGACACCCAAAAGAGGTGCACGCACGAATGTGGCCCCCCGTAGTGAGTTGTGACACCCAGAAGAGGTGCACGCCCCGGAGGTGGAGCCCGAGAGTTAGGATTTGAGTAGCATTGGGATAGGCCCGACCCAGATATTGTCAAGTCCAACAGGGTATGCCCAGTTAAATTTGAGGGGAGAGTGTTGAAGTTATTGTTCCACACGGGTTAAAAAAGAGAAAATGTAGATGGTTTATATAGAAATACCAAATATTACTTGAATGATCCCTTTTGGGGATATCCAGCCCCAAGAACAAAACCGATCCCCAAGAACAAAACCGTGAGGGATGGAGCCCAGAGCGGACAATATTATTCAAGTAATGTGGGGTAGTTTAGAAATTCTATAGACCCCCAAATCCCAATTTAGTTAAGAATATATTGTGTAAAGTTGCTTTTTTACTTGTAAAAAAAAGAAATCGGGAGAACCGGAGAACTATGACTATGAGTTCCGAGTTTTAATTGTTTGTAAATTATATAATATAAAATTAAATATACAAAATCAACTTATAAAATATATATATATATATTTCCTTTTTCTTTTATGACTCAAAATGAAAAGTAACCAAGAGCTGCTATAGTGCACGAATTTATTGCGCACGAATTGCGTACGAACGGGGCAAATGATCATTTTGCCCCTGTGTTAAATAGGGTGCCCTGCTTAACACATGAACAAAATGGTCATTTGCCCGTTAGTGCACATTCGTGCGCAATAAATTCGTGCGCTATAGCATTTATGCAATTTGTGCGCTTGCCAACCTCAAACCTTCTTTGGACGCAAGGAGTGCCCATGGTCTCGACCAGCCAACTTGCCTTAATTTACACGCACAAATCACAGTACGGAGTGATCAAGAGAGAAAGAGATATGGCGATTTTGAGAAAATCCCTTCTCCGCCGTCACGCGTATTCTAAGCTCTAATCCGATGGGCGCCGATCTCTTCAGAGGTATTGGGTACGTAAATCTGTGCGTGTTTGTTTCATTATCGATTTTATGCATTTTTTTTATCGACAATTTGTGGTTTGTGCAGGCCTCTATTGGGCGGTGTCGCTTGGTTTTACTCTTCGGATGAGAGCTCTCAATCCCTGGCTATCGACCTCGACGATATTGAAAGTAGAATGAATGCGCTTGTTTAACAGGTCATCGATCGCTCGGTTGGATTTGGTCCTTAATTGTTTTTATTGTCTTTGATTTCATTTGTTTTTAACGTGGAAAATTGGCTGGCTGCTGTATAGGAGTAAACAAAGGGGATACCTTGAGCGGGACTTGATTTTGGGGAAATGGGTGGAGGAATGAATGAAACGGGAATCAAATTCCTGATTCAGTTTCTTGATAAGGTAAAGAATTCTTTTTTTACCAGTGAAATTGGACTTGTCATTCAGTTAAAGTTTCACCATGCAATAATGTATGTTCGCTATTATGATTTGTCCTCCTCAGAGAAGGTAGTAGTAGTATTTACCAGCATTCAACTGATATTTAGAATGTTTAGAAGCCAAAATTTTCGCATATAGTTTGGCGATCAAGACATGCTTCATTGGTCTAAGTGTTGCCTATCTGATTACATATTTTTATATTAACTGATAAATATTGTTAATGCAAGGTTCAAGTCCTTCTACTGATCTCTCACAGCGTGTCTTATGTAATTTAGAAAGTCTGAAGCTCTTAAAAGAATAGAATCCCAATACTTATGATGGAGTGGCAAAAAACTTATGTCAGGCTTTACTTACCATATACTGGTGTGCTTAATTTGTGGAAGCCTAAATGTTTGGTACTGCAAAATGCTGTTTTTTTGCTAACGGTCGTTCAACATTAGTTTATCATCGTGATGATTTCGGGTGATCGTGTTGGATTGACAATGTGAAATATATTCCCTTTACCTCAATATGATCGTTTGAGCTGATTTCATGCCATTTATAGTGGCTGGGTACTTCCATGGATGCTCTAAAGACTTGTTGAAGACTACTGTTGAGTATGATTCGTTTAGTGACACCCATTTCTACTTGTGGAGACTTGCATTGTTGAACGCAGCTAGGCATCTCACATACTAATAATGTTCCTTGCTCGTGTCATGTTGAAATTGCAAGAGTTAGGGTTCTTTGTTGATTGGATCATTCTTTTTTGTCAAAATTGGTGTTTTCATCAAAAGCATCTGCCTTCATCAATTGATGCATCATCAGAAGCACAACACTTTGCGTAAGAAACTATTTCAACTAGGCCCCATGTTTTATACGCGATCTTCCTTCTTTCAATGTCTTTGACAAATTTTTATTATTGTGAACGATAGGGGTCTGTTTACACGCGATGAAAATAAGTGTAACTTGGATACCAAATCCATGTTTTATAAAAACAAACGTGAACCTAGGTTCTATTGTTCATGCTACATGTCTTCTGAATTTAAGAGCTTCCCTGCCCTTTGTTTCGCCTTCCAGCTGATTTGATTCTGCTTTTCTTAGGGTGTTACTTCTACCATCTGCAGGAAAATCCTGTTCTATGAACGTGGCTGAGTGGTCAGGAGGATCCCCCAGAAGCAGTGAGCAAAAATCCTGTAAGACAAGAAAATAAAATCTCTGTTTGCACATGAGCTTTTCCTTCGTTTCGAACTCTTGACCTATGGGTCCATGTTGCACATTCCTTTTGTCCCTAAAACTTCAATATATGAATACGTGTTCGAGGCCGTGCGGGACGAGGTTGCTGAAAAACTCAAGAACCATGCTTCTCCTGCAACTCGTGCCACATCTGGCCAGCCATGGGTGAGAGGTTGGGATGACTACAAGAAAGGTCGAGACGGCCCCATTGCTGGAAACCAGTAGAGCTACTTCTATTTACTCTCAACGTGAATTAACTATGTGTCTATGCATGTTCTATGATAGAAGATCTATGTACATTCTGAGATTTCGAAATAATCCAGCCAACGTCGGTTTCTGGATCGGAATTTTTCGCCTGACCATTGGTTTTTGAACCGAAATTTTCCAGCAAACCTGTAAAAACCAGGAGAGAGGCTACAGTTACACAGTCCGATCACGGTTAATCATTTTTAATTTTGGTGACCGATGGTAATAATAATAAAAAATACTCCGGCAGTTAAATAGGTCGAAGAACTTTTCAATTTTTTTTTTAATGCCCAATAGGGGTGAGCAAACAGTAACGGTAATTATCATTACTATTATCGTACCATTTTTTAACGGTAATATATTTTTTTTTATCGTTACTATATCGAAATACTAAAAAATCGTACTGTTACGGAATTGCGATAAACGGTACGATAACGGTATTTTAACATTACCATCATTATTTTATTTTATATTATATTAATTTAGTTTTTACTATTTTTTTTAATGTTTCTAATATGAATTATAATAAACATTTATACATATTTTTTCTTATTCGCTAAAAGAGCATTAAAGATTATTTAAATTTTATTACATTATTCTTTTATTTAAAAAAATTGGCAATATAACATTTGTTATTTTATTTATAATTAATTTTAAAAAATTCTGTAACATCGTAGTCCATACAAATATGATAAAATATGATAAAACAATAAACACCACAAATAAGTTTAAATAATCATCAACAATTCAAAGTATCAACCCATGAACAATATAAACAAGTTCAAATTAGTATGCAATATATGTTCAATGAACAATGAACCCTAGTCCCTAAGAGAAAGACGTTAAAGACAATAATGAAAAGTTTTAGAATTTTTTTTTATTTTATCCAAAAGAATAACTGAATAAGAAATTTTTTATTGACGGTATTTTTTTTTAAGAACAAAACAAAATAAAATAATAAAATTTTTAAAAAGAAAGAAATATTCCTGGCGGGCCCGGGCAAACCCGTTTTGTAAACGATCAAGGCCAGCATCGCTCGTTTTTTGGAAACAAACAGGTATGGTTGGATTATCCAGCCCTGCAACCGGCTACGGGCAGGCTTAGCCCAACCACCCCCAAATCTTAGCCCGCGCCCGCCCATTTGCCTGCCTCTAACTCCAATATACCAAAATGAATTTAATTTGTAATATATTAAACTGTTTATACTTTATATCTTTTATCAATATTCAAATATCTATATGCTATACCCCAAAACGTCTATGAATCCTCATCCGTCCTTAACGGATCTAGAAGTTGTTTGGCAGTATAGACGAGGAATATATGCTAGGAGATGGTTGACTTTTCATCAAAAATTGTTTAATGTTGCCTTAATTTTGTCAGAGTTCTATGTCAATATTTGATATGCATGTTGGCACTCTTAATTGTGTTTGTTGTGGTGCATCTAATTTATTTTTGAGGGCCATTGTACTTGATTAGTATGTATGAGTTTTTGCTAAGCACTGAAACTAATTATTGAGCCCAATCGAATTAAGCCCACGCTAAAGAGAACTCCTAAACACTTCACAATAGGAATTATATAAGAGCCCTTCCCTTGCTTCTTCTAGCCGCTTCAACACAAAAATTACTTTATGGTCTCCACAAATTCCAGATCTTCGATCGCCGGCCGGAGATCAAATAATAGACCCTCGACTCCGGCCGAAGATCAAATCACCGAACCCAAAAAAAAAGTCATTTCTACATCGAATCGTGGCGCTGTAAAAGGTAAATCTACTTCTGCTTTTTAGTTGGTAACTTGTTCATGTTGGATGCTGAGTTTTGGATTTCTGATATTTTATTTTATTTTATTTTTCTAATTTTGTTTTTGCTGATGCTGTGTCGTGATTCATGTATCCCGTCTGTTATTTCTGCAATTGAAAATGCAATTCCATTGAAAAATTCCTTTCTACAACTTTTTGATTAAAAATCGATCGCATAGCGGAGTGGATATCGCGTTAGACTCCGAATCTAAAGGTCGTGGGTTCGAATCCCACTGTGATCGAGTTATTGTTCATTGCATTTTTCACCGAACTTCTTTCTAATTCTTTTCGATTTTAGTTGAGCAGGGGTCGGCGTCGGCGTCTGATTTAAAAATATCGTTCTGAAAACCCACAGTTACTGCAACACTATGACAGTCTTTCAGGAGAATTTTGCTATGCAAAGAGTGATATGGTTGGATTTTGTCCAACCTGGTTAACTAATAAAATAATTTAAATGGGCAAGAACGCATAATAGACACGAAGGGCTTGAAATTTCTCTTTCAACTGGAAAAATTTCTCTTTCTTGGCGGTAAATTTTTTTCCTTTTGTTCCAGGGCAAAATCCTCTTCTATCTTTTCTTATAAACATTACTAATTTCTTCTTCCGAATTCTTGAAGTGGATCAAAGAATTATCCTCCCCTTTGTACTCGACCAAACCCTTTTTATAGACAAGTTTTGAGTGATTTCTTCACATGGGGAGAAGACAACACATCTAGCCACTAGTCATGTTCCCAAAATGTTCTTCTCGCTTTGTTGCCAACTCTTCTTCTCAAGTGGTGCTATGGTAGTAGGGGTTTTCCTGGGTTGGGTTCTTGGGCTAAAGGGTTTGTGAGCTTCTGTGCTAAGATGGTTGGTTGGCGGCAGCCCAACAGATTCCTTTATATTCAAAAATTGGGCTATACCATTTGCTGAGCAACCTGCGCTTCATATCCAGTAAGGGATGCCCCAATATTGAGCAGCTTGTTTCTAGTTAGGGATGGCCATTCGAGATTCAAGAATTCCCGAAATTTTTGGGACTTCGGGAGTACATTCTGGTTTGGGGCAGGAACGGGAATAACCTATTCCGATCCCAAAGCCCCGAAAGTCCCAAATTTTTTTCATGCAAATTACCCAAAGATTCATATAGAATCCAGTAAATCTGAGAGGAAAATGATCCAATCCGGGACATTTTTCTCTTGTCCATTCCTCGAAAGATCGTCACAGCTTCTCCATATTGCCCCATTTTCAAATAGGCTTCCATTACACGGGAACAACAAGCCTGGTTCAAACCAATCCTAGCAGACTTAATTTTCTGATACAAAACTATAGTGCTACTATACATATGGAGCTGATTACAACCTTTCATTGCTGAATCAAACCCCAAGAGAGCAATTTCCACATCACATTCCAAGAAAACTTCAAGTAAACTATTTACAAGTTTAAATTTCCTAGCTTTAACACAAGCATCAGTCAATCTACAACACGACCCCCGATCGGGCCAAACCCCGAACGTCATAAGATCATCACACAACAAGAAGAGCAAATCCCACTTCTCCGACCGGATCAAGTGTCTAATCAGAAGCTTAAGAGTGGACCGCTGAGGTTTAAAATCCGGTCTCCCTTTAGACCTCTGATAACATTCATAACCAAGAGTCTCTGTTCGTGAATCCTTAAACAAACTACGAATTAACCCATCCAGCTCCTCGTAATCTTTGGGTAAACTCTCCGTCGGTTGCTCAAAATCCTGGAGCTTCAAATCCGGAGCATCCTCCTCCAGAACAGGTGGTGAACAGGCGGAGGAATCAGCTCGGACTGCACGAGAATTCAAATCCAGAAAGAGAAAAGAGATGAATGAAAAAGGGAATTTAGCTTTGGCAGTGAAGCTGCAGCTTTGCGAAGATTGGATGGATTTTCTTGTAGTGCTGGTGAACCCAGAAGATAGAGACCAGTCCAAATAATGGGTAACGGCCATTGACATCCAAGGGATCAACGACGAAGATTTGGAGGAGAATGTTTTTCTGAAATTTTCCGGTGAAGTTCGTCTATCGCCATATCTTATCGAGATTGATGGCATGCAGGTTCTGGCGGATTTCAGCCACTAGCTGGCTGGCAATGTGGAGACTGGAGGGCTGGGAACCTTGATTAAAAGCCAGATTTTTAAAGAAATGCCCACGAACCCAATTTATTATTATTATTATTATAAATGCATTTTCTAATTGCTTTTTGTGGCAGAAAAATAATGGAATGTATGATTTATTTATTTTTAATGTGTGTGGATGGGGTGGGGGAGTATAAAATTTTATTGAGAAAAAAGGATTCATGGCTACACCTACACATATATTATATTTTTTTATTGGAAAATTTTATTATTTTATTAATTTTATAGCTTTCGCTTTAAAAAGTGTTTGTTCTATCTATTACATCAATGTTTTATGTACATCATACATGAACAATGACTTCGAAATCAATCCCTATCACTAGACCTGCATCTAACACATTATAAGTAGATGCCAAAATTCAGCACTTTTGTGTTCTCCAAAATTGTATCTTAACTTGATAGTTGATACCGTGTCATTGAACACAAAATTATTTCGAGCTTTTCATAGCCCCACAGTGAGTAGTACCAAAATGACTCCCAGATTTCGCACAATTTCTTCATTTGAAGATGTTGTAGATAGGGGTGCTAAAAAATACAGATCGGTATTCGGTTACCGTACCGAATAACCGATTAAGTTCGGTTATTCGGTATCGGTATCAGTATGCAAATATGATACCGATTTTTAATCGGTTCGGTATCGGTTTTACCGTTTGGTGTTTATTCGATATTCGGTAATTCGGCATTCGATAATACTGATCGGTATTCGGTAAAATAGGCAAATTTTTAAAAAATTAAGATAAAAAAAATAAAATAAAAATAAAAAAATAAAAAAAATAAAAAAAAATAAAAAAAATAAAAAAAAATAAAAATAAAATAATTTTTTTTTATTCGGTATACCGAATACCGAACTGAATACCGAAATACCGAATTTTTTCGGTATTTTGGTATTTCGGTTCGGTATCGGTCCGATTTTCAAAATACCGAAAAAGTTCGATTCGGTATCGGTATTACCGATTACCGATCGGTAATACCGATCAAGCACCCCTAGTTGTAGATAGTGATAAAGTGGATTGTTGCTCCCCGCGTTGTAGTGACCGAGCCAATTGTAGTTTGTCATGTTCTGTATACTATGTCACATTCGAAAAATAAGTGGTATAGAGATTCTTCCTTTGCTTGATAGAATGGACATTCAGGGGCTGGAAGTTGGGCTGTGCCTATACCTCGTGCATGCAGCTTGTCAAATGCTATTACCATCTCCTTTATCAGTAGCTAGATGCAAGCTTATATCCTCTTTGGTGAACCCATGCAGATCTTGAAACATTATCCAGATCTCACCACATGGGAACCTAGATCTCACAACCTAGCTCCGATACCACTTATTCGGGAATATTTCAGACTTTGTGAAAGCGAAAATAACAAAACAAGGCAACAATACAAGATTTACGTGGTCGGCCTGAAAGCTACATCTATGGGAGAAGAGGAGAATCAATCCACTAATAAACAATATTCTCGTGATACTATAGAGACACAGAGAATAACTAGAAGATACTGAGAAAACCTCTCAAATTCCACAGATATCGAGAGCCACATCCCAAGTCTCACATCTCTGTATTTTTCTCTCATTCAGTCTCTCTCCTTTATGCCTCTCTTCTCAACCCTAATAATTAAGAGATTTCATATTTACAGGCATGAATTCTAATACTATTAGAATTCTTACCAGGAATATTAATTTAAGTTAAATACTAAAAATTTAATATTAGACAAATTCCTAAAAATTGTGAAGGAAGGAAAAAGGTGAGTTTGGTGATTAATTTATGACGTTTCTGATTTTAAGCTTCTAGGCAAGTGCGAAGGTCGAAGCCATAGACATTGTTGTGTTTTTACATAGAGAAATGATGGATCTGGGCTTTTATTTATTTTAAGCGTATTCATTTCGGTCCAACTATGATTTATTTGGTTACTAGTTTCTTATTTGGTTTGTCACACTGTTTGGTAGGTAGTGTTTTTAAAAATAGTTGAAATATAAAAAATAATTAATATACTTATTTACGAAATTTAGGGAATGAAAAAATGATTGAAAATAGAAGTTATCAAAACGTTCTGAAATATAAATCAAATGGGTTTCACAGACTTAAAAAGAAGTTGCATCAAACCAAAATTTGTGAAGTGATTCTAGCTTTTCAAAAAAAGGGAAGCAAAATTTTAAAACAATTAAAATTGAACTTTTGGTTCAATTGATACGTTCTTTGTCATTACCGTTAAGTAGATAAATTATTTTGTCAAGCTGGCTCCCAAAAATGGATGCACGAGCTACACCTCTCATCTTCATGGCATATCCAAATGGTGCGAAAGGGTACAAACCTCTTGATCCTAACATTAACCGTATATCTATATCTCGCCATGTTGTTTTTCATGAAAATATCGTTCCTCTTCACCAAAGTGCACCCCTCCACACAAACACAATGCATTCCCTCATCTAGTTACGCCTATCTCACCAAATTTTCCCTTCAACTCTTTCATGTTGCCGCACCATCGATCCTCTCATTCATTAACAGCACAATCTCCTGTCGATAACTATCCTTACGTCGCTCATCCTCCTCCTCAGACTCTGAACAAATATCTACCTTCGGTTAAAACACCATCCTACCCTATTTTGGTCAAAAACAGATGTCGTTTCGGACCTCGACAATTCCTCGCCAGTTGATGTCGAGAGCGACGGCTCAACGGTAGAACTTATTTCACCTACGCACAATAAGATGGATGATCCTCATCCTTCCAAATCCAACCCACATAACGCTAGAACTTATTTCACCTTTGACCAAATACGTTCTTGTGATCCACGCCGTCGGCATCCGCCCCCCATCATACCTCAGTGATTACGACTTCTACTTGGCCGTATGGGTTTAACACAAAACATTCTATCTATTCAATTTCCTCCTTTTTATCTTATTCTTCATTGTCACAAAAACATCGTACTTTTTCATTAGCATTATCATCTCATGTCGGACCTCACATCAAGCTGTCAAGGTTCCGGAGTGGCGGGAAACTATGCAATCAGAAATTATGGCACTTGAGCAAACATGGACCCTCACTGATCTACCACCTGGCAAGCGTCCTATTGGATGCAAACGGATATATAAATTAAAGTTCAAAGGCTGATGGTTCTCTAGAGCATCATAAAACATGCTTAGTTGCATCATAAAGCCCACTTAGTTGCAAAGGGTTTCATGCAACAAGAAGGGATTGATTTCTTTGACACATTCTCTCCTGTTGTTAAATTAACTATTGTTCGATTATTACTTGCTTCGGCATAAGTATATTCTTGGGAGCTTCACTAACTTGATGTAAATAATGTATTTCTCCACACGTAATTGGATGAAGAAGTTTACATACACCCACCTCCTGGTTTTCTTCAACCAGATGATCATTGAGTTTGCAAGCTTCGTAAGTCCCTCTATGGTCTTAAGCCGACAATGCTTTGCAAAGTTTTCCTCAACAATTCTGTCTAGTGGATTTTCTCAATCAAAATCTGATTATTCATTACTCATCAAGCATGACTCACATTTTATAGCCTTACTTTTATATGTTGATCACATTGTCATTGTTAGCAATTCAACATCTGCTGTAGCTGATGGTTCTCTAGAGCATCATTTTGGACTTGTGACCGTGATGACGCCGTTGAAGATTAACAACTTCTTGACCAGGCTCTATGTGTTGTTATATTTATCCACGAGTCACTATAACCATTGTCGTTCAGTAGAACCACGCATAACATTCAGCCAGGAGCGGAACAAGAAAATTAAGTGTGTGTTTGCAAATGATTATGCATTTGCAAAGCACTTTTCAATGAAGAAAATCCAAAAAAATTGATTTATAGAGAAGTGGTGTGTGTTTGTAAAAACTGTGGTGCTACAGAAAAAATTACAATAATAGTATTTGCAAATATTTTGAATTGAAAATAACTTTTCTTATATTTATAAAAGAAAAATTCAATTATACCCTTCAAAAAACTTAACTTACTTATGATTCCATGTCATAAACCTAACCTACTTATGATTTCTCCTCCAAAAAAATTGGAAGGGACACCAAAGGCCTCTGTCATACCCCTTGAATTACTCTTGTGTCATACCCCTCGGAACTGTAAATCTCAACTGAATGACCATAAGACATGGGAAAGCGAGTGACTCTGTAAAATACTGGATTTTCTCACAATGAGTCCTTTCTCTTTGTTCATAAAGTCACATGCCGGCCCAGGTGGGGATCCCAAGCGAAGCGATCCAGTAAAGGGATTCTACGATACCAGTCCTAACTAGGCTAAGGAATTCTATGATACCAGAAAGAATTCAGATCTCTTCACCTCAACTAGGTCCACAGTTCTGGAATTTCTCTGCTCTTTTCTAAATAATCTTTTATTGAATTTCCCCTCCATGAGGAAAATTCTATTTTTGCTAATAATTCCCTTATGATTTCATTACTCTTAGAGAATAAGTTAGTCCATGATTCTAGTGTGAGCATCATTCTAATCCTAAGTATTATGTAAACCGTATCATCTTTTTTGTTGATGGCGAGTTTCATCTTTTTTGTTGATGACGGGTTTCACTTTTTTGTTATTGATGGGTTTCATCTAAGTTCTAATGAGTAATTTTTGTTTTTTATCAATTGCATAAGTTTCATCTATTTTTTTGTTTAGGGCTCAGACATGAGTTCAAATTCATTTCCCAATGGCGAAAGTGCCGAAGATGATAGTGACTCAAACAAACTGCTTCATTTATTAACTCTTTGTAAACAAATAAGTCAACAACAACATATTATGTGAGATATTTAAATAAAGTTCCTTGTCATACTAGGAAGTTTAGTGGTTGGGCAAATTTGATGGATATGTTAAATTGTGAAACTGATTGTTGTTGTTATGAAAACTTGAGAATGGAGAAACACGCATTTTTTATGTTTTGTAAAACATTATTCGATGATTATGGGCTTCAAGTAGTGAGAGGTATTAGCATAGAGGAACAAGTTGCTACTTTCTTGATGATAGTCGGAATGAGGGAAGGTAATCGTCAACTGCAAGAATTTTTTCAAAGGTCTGGTTTTACCATAAGCAAAAATTTTCATCGAGTATTAAAATCTTGCATGAAAATGATTGGAGATTGGATCCATCCATCTCAAGATAGCTCACGTATTCATCTGTATATTCAAAACAAGTCTAAATACTATCCTTATTTCAAAGTATCTATTCATTTACGCTTCAAATTTTATCCTGATTAGTCATTGATTTCTTAAGTATTCTTGCATCTAGGATTGTATTGGAGCTATGGATGGTACGCATATTCCTGCAAGGTTACCCGCCAATGAATATATCCCATATATTGGAAGAAAAGGAGTGCCAACACAAAATGTCATTTGTCCGATTTCAGACGTGTAGAGAAATACTACTTGGTGGATGTAGGGTATTTTCATCTCCATATAAAGGCATAAATATCATTTGTCCGATTTCAGACGTGCAACACAATATAATAATGAATATGAGGTTTTCAACCATGTACACTCGTCATTACGTTTTGTTATTGAAAGGTCCTTTGGAGTATAGAAGAAATTTCACATACTGAATGACATGCCTGTCAATATCGAATTTGATGATCAAATCGCAATTGTTGTATCGACTATGACCATACATAACTTTATTAGACGTAAGCACTATGAAGACAAAGATTTTTGAAGATATGCAAATGAAACAGAGTATACAAGTGAGGGAAATGGAGGAGGTGTTACGAGGAAGGGAGAAAAATATGTCCGTAATGATGTCGAAATGAATGCAGTGCGCAATAACATTTACAGCATGATAAACTCGAGAAGAATGGTTTAAGTTCGAGTTTCAGATATTTGCATATGTAATGACACTGAAGATACTATTTTTTTGATTTGTTTGAATATTTTGATCAACGTTTTTGTTAATAGAATCAGAGGAATATGGATTTAATAAAACAAAAAGAAACTTTCCAACAAATATTTATAAGAAAACGAAAAGAAACTATCCAACAAACGGAAGACGTCAAAAGTCTCATAACCCGACATCAAAAGCCTTATCACTTATGCATATCTATTCCATAAAGCTTCATCCATCTCTGTAAGAATTCATGACAAACGTGCAGCATCACTCCTAAGACCTACAAAGATCTTCCTACAAGCAAGATCTTTAAATGAATGTTGCAGGGCAAAATTCCACGTTGTATCAGATTCTCTAATCTCAACCTTACCAATCATATTGTACAGTATGTCCAGGCAATCAAGCATTCCACATTTAATATTCCCCACATTAGCTTTAAAAGAATGCATATCCACACGAATTTCCTTGCAAGTTTCTGCTATAGATGTGATTCTTGCTACCATATAATGAGATGCATGTGTCTTCCTAGACTTTTTTAGAATGCTTGAGGTGAAAGAATTTTTTCTTCTAGAGTTTGGCACTTCAAACTCCACAGTTCCATGAACCACGGGAGAACTTGAACCAAGATCTACCATTAGGTTACCAAAAGATGCACCAATGTCGTCCAGTTCATCCTCATCATCATCTATCATTTGTTGTGGCAACACTCCAGGAGTAGGTACATACGAATGACCACCTGTTGCTATTGTCCCCCCGAATAGCAAGTCTTGTTCTTTCAACATAATAAGCGGCCTATCTCTAAACCTTGCAACAACGGGAGTCTTCGACAAGAAAAAAAAAGAAGAAAATGTTAAATTTTATCATGTTGTACAAATAAAAATCATACCACATGTACAAAGTATTTATACCATTTTATCGGCCACTAATCAGCAGACATGTCCCATCCTAATCCAGTTTCAATTCGAAGTAGCCTTTTCCAAACACTATAGCCATTTTTTAAATTATCCCACCTATTTTTTAGTTGCATCTTATTGTAATGACGCCTAGTAGCACTAAAGAATTTATCAATTAAAATTTTCCAAACGGACTTGATTAAATGGGTACAGGGCCTATTCCCGCTTTGAGCTCATCAACACAAATTTGAATGATTTCCTCTGTTAGTTGCCCATCCCATACTGCCTTTTCAAATATCACGCCATTCGTTATAATAGTATTCATCTGTGAATTCATAACTAGCACAGACATATACATATTAACTTATCAAGTTGGAGCTGAAATAAATAGTAACCATCAAGCAAAGCTCAACTAGAATTACAAAGTCTGAGCTGTTTTATTTTCAATCAAATAGAAGTAAGGTCAAACAAAGTCTTTGTATTTAAGCATATAGCATTTTCATATCACTACTGCTGGAGCTAATTTTATTCTTATCAACATACATGCGCAAGGTTTTAAATCTCAAGAATATGCAACAGATATATTTTTCCCATGCTGACGTAGGCAAAATACACAGGATACTAAATTTATTGCTCGAACTCGAACCCGCCAATTCTGTAACAATACAAAAGGACGAGCATTTCTACTAGTAATTTGTACTTTGGAGCTAGGGCTGTCTAGCGGTGTTAGCGGCAGCGGATAGCCTTCATCTGCTACCGCTACCGCTATTGTAGCGGATTATAAAATGGCATCAGCTACTGCTTACCGCTATTCCGTTACCGTTATTACCGCTATGATAGAGGTAGCAATAGCGGAATCCGCTACTACCGCTATCTTTAAAAAAAAATTAAAACTATTTTTATTTGATATTATTTCTGTTTTCACAATTGGACGTTGGCAGATGTTTGGTCATTATTTTCATAAACACTCGTTAGATTCTCTAGTGAGTATTAAGCTTTTTTTTTAAAAATATTTCCTATTTTAAAATTTTTGTAAAACACAAGGTATTCAAAACTGAAAAATGATTTAGTAG
>JAOWBN010000023.1:310797-329687 GCA_028565015.1 Pinguicula moranensis | reverse complement strand
TACCCAATGAGGGAAACAAGGTGGCGGTGGCGCAGCTTTGAGAGCATTTCGATCTCAGTTTGGAATTCATGCACACCTTGTTCTGATAGTGGGTTCCCACGCTTGATTGCAACCTTCGTGCCACTATCAATCTCTCCACGGTAGACTTTCCCAAAACCACCAACACCAAGGAGAAGAGCCTCATCAAAGTTATTTGTGGCTGCCTTAATATCTGCAATTGAGAAGTGCCGACAAAGGTTTGATGGGAGGGAGGAGGCATAGCTTCCGGTGGTAGCTGTCTTGTTTGAACCAGAAGAATGTGAATTTCCATACAAGGACAGAGGAAGCCAACCATCAGTAGTGCTGGAATCTTTTTTCCACTTCCGGCGTCTGGAGACAATACAGACAACCAAGCCAAGAAGAAGAACTGCAGCAATTCCACCTCCAACTCCTCCTTCAATTGCAGATTTGTGATTGCTACCAGATCCAGAGGATTGGTGGAGCAGGGTGTTAATTTCTGGCTCCGGAAGTGGATCTGGATTTGAGCCAGCAAGGTTCCCAAATGTATCATTTATTTTGAAAATTTCCAGTCCATTCAAGATAGCATCATAGTATTGGGGCTTGGATTGAGTGTAAGGATGCAAGTCGAGCCAAAGTTTCTGCCGAGGAGGACCATTGGGAACAAAGACGATATAATCCTTGTATATGGCTATGCCATTACTCCTTGCCCAGGCAATCACATCAGCGTCCGGCTGTGCAGTCTGATTATTCATGAAGATCGTAAAAACTCTTTGGTTTACTTTGGTAATGACATCTGTGATCTCACAGAAGTGAAGCCTAACCAGGTAGGAGAAGCCGGAGTCAATATCAAACATCCATGTTAGATTGAAATTCTGGTTAACAGATGCATTAGGACCCATTGATCTCAGAGTACCATATACATCAAGTGGTGCAACGTAACTTGGGGTTCCTGCAGGGAAGGAAATCGTCACATCTGAATCAAGAGTTTCAGTAACCCCATTAGCTGCACTAAAGATATAATTTGAGTCATCGCGCCATGACCTGTAAAGGCCTGTATCACCAGAGGGTGAAATGACATTTCCACCAACATTCAGCCGATACACGTTCTCCAGTGCTGTACTGTTGTCAATAATGAGTCCAGTAGATTGGCCAACCACAGGTATAGTCCCATCAGCACTGTAAATATCAGGATGTGAGACCACTTCAATCCCATTGATGAATGCATATGAGTTGGACACATTCAAGGATGGTGTGAACGTAATGTTCAACACTTCCAAAGGGACATTAACAGAGAACTCCTTCATCATATAGTCATAGTTCAGAGCCTCTGTTGTTAGTGCTGCGCTGAAGTTTTTCATGAGAGTATATCCCCCAGAAGTCACAGAGAAGATAGCATTGGAAGCATTTAGGCTGTTGTATGATGCAGGATAGAAGTACAATCGAACGAACTTTCGTCCTGCTGCAACTGGGAAACTATAAGTGAATTCTGATTGGAAAATTCTGGCAGTCATATAGGGTATTTCAGGAACTGATGGTTTTTGTGTGGCAGCTTGTGCAGTTGAAGATTTAGTGCTTGACAATGCAAACTTTGATCCGATATCTGATGTCCATTTCCGACCATCTAAATCAGTAGAATCAGGGGGTCCTCCGCAGTTCAAGAAAATCTTATCAGTTGGTGTATAATCAGCTGCTGATACTACACCGATCTGAAAGACCAATGACATCAAACTGAGAGCAGCTAAGAGCCACAGGTCATTGTTGTTCCTCATCGATGAACAAATATATTTCCAAAAAAGCAGAGATAGATTCTGGGAATAAGAAAATTAAAAACCTATCAATGCTCAAAGCCCCAAGAACGATAGATCAATCTCAAGAGACGTAATGGAATTAAAGAAGATATTCTAATGAAGTCAACCTAATAATTGTGAAAAACAAGAAGCTGCAATGACATCCAGAGATGATAACAGGTTAAGCTCGGGAGACCAAAAAGATCTATTCCCGGTTAAGAGGTAGAGAACTTCAGATCCATTAGAAACCCAGCTCAAGAAACCAAAAAAAATTGTGATAGACAAGTTCAAGATAGAAGCACAATTACCTGCAATATCTATCAGCAATTGGACACAAACAATACAAACTTTCAGTCATTCATCAGTCGAAGGCCGAGAATCAAGATCCAACTTCCAAATAGCGGAGGAAGTCGCCGGCAGCAAGCTCCCGAGTTTAAAGTCAAATCAGAGAGAGAGAGAGAGAGAGAGGAGATTCCCCAACTCGTAACAGCCTGCGATTTGATCTTCTTACAAGTTACAGTACACTGAGTTCTCGAATAGAGCAGACAAGCAAGAGGTAAATATCTCGCAGTACTATACTACTTGTTCGTTTTTCTAGATAATTATGTGTAGCGGTTGAATCTGGTCCGTAGCTTTCTATTAATATACAACTTATCGCAACAAGATGATGTTTTCGAGTTGAAGATACCAATTAATATGTGGTATAATTATCATTTTGTATTATGTGTCTTTCGCTGTATTATTGCTCGTTGAAGACAGATCGATATTCGATAGCAAAGTCTGTAGATAGATAGGTGGACTGGACGCGGTTACGGGTTCGTAATAACTAATAACCCAGCTCAGCTACTCAGTCGTTTGTTCGTACAGAGTTTTATAATGGTGGGGACCACACGCAAAGGCGGAGCCCAGGTAGAGGCCATCACGTTGCTCGTGGGACCCAGAACGAAAGGAGGGAAGCAGCTGGCAAAATACCAAAAAAAAAAAACAATGTTTTGTTTTTTCGTTTTTGTCCTTTAATCCGGGTATGGGTTTGGACTTCGGATGCGGATCCTTCTAAAGGAAATTCAAATTGGATTTGGGCTCCAATAAACTATTGGGCTTTGAACTCCCAACCCATAGGCCCTAAGTTTTAGAAAAAAAAAAGGTTTTATTTAGTACATGCACATTTTTTCTGTTTGGATACTTCGTAAAAGCGTAAAAGGTATCAAGATTCAAGTGTATGTATCGCTCTTGGCACAAGAGGTAAGGAGAGGAGAAGATTTTCAGGGGATGAAGGGAATATCAAAGAGAGAATAGAGATCAAATTTCAGAAATGATATTTGTTATGGTCGAATTTGTACTTGCTGGATTATCGATTCACCAAATAATACGTAATAATAATTATGTGGATAATATTTTAATAATTCAGAAAAATAAAGGAATTTCGATATCCGGGGGCCGCTCGATGGAGCTATTTTTCACCCTGAACTAAAATTCAATTAAATTCCAGAATTATTATTGAAAAAGAAATACTGGAATAAAGAGTAGTATCGAGAGAAAATTGTATCCTATATTCTTTACCAGATCGGGAAAAAACTGTATTAGCAATTCTTTTCTGCCCAATTTTCCTTTCTTTTCCTTTCTTTTCCTTTTCTCTCTATTTTTTCCTTCTCTCTATTTTTCCTCTCTCTTCCTCTTTCCTCCTCCTTTTCTCCTTGATTTTTTCTCTACGGATTGCTCCTTCTGCCTCCTGTTCGAGCCCCTCTTTTATAGGTGAGAAAGGGAGCATTTTTCTCCACTTGTCACCTCCTTATTGGTGTGATGACATAAGTTAGGCGGCACTTCTTTGGCCAATGAGAACATTTTGCTTCTAACATAATTCATCCATATTTTGTCTTTTGTTTGTAAAATAGGATTTTGGAGTGATCGTGGGCCGGGTTCTTTTTCCTGCATGGGCCTTTGTCTTTGAAATTGGGCTACAGTTTTCTTGCTTCTGTTGGGCTAATTTCCTTCTCCTTGGGTGGGTGTAATTTGGGCTATACCAATATTCTCATGCATTCATGGTGCTCGTCTGGTCACCATGAAAACTATTATTGGTTGGACATGTTTGGTCGCAGTTGTTACACAAATCTTCCAATTCAATTCACTCAGGTCATGGGTATACCAGGTACATCCATACGGATCCTCCAATGATACAAGTGTCGAAAAATAGTGCTCATTCGATAACACGACACCAAATCTGAACATAGTAACTTGAATTTCTGCCACCGTCGGCCGGTAAGTATGCGGATGCTCAGAACTTGAATTTTCGCCAAAACCTCCGATCCCTCACCACCATCGCGTGATGTAGCATCAAAACGAAGAATTAGGATCCGACCCGAAACCAATCGACGGCATCTCTGGCAGCATCGCGTTCTCCCCTCTGGCAATACAACGTCGCCGAAGCAGCAAACGATTAGAGGTAATCTCGATGAAGCATGTCGACACGCTGGTTAACTAATTTATTTCAAATAGTGATGTCGACACTCTGCTAAAATAATTGGTGTTGGAATGGAGTCTGCTATAATTTGGTACTAGGAGTTGCAATCGAATTCAGTTCATTTTTTTTTCCAATTGGGAACAAACAAGATATATGCGACGAATTGAACTAAAAGGAGCCTCCATTAGTAAATGTTTACTCTATGTCAATGGTAAAAATTGGATATGGTAAAACTTCTCTTACCATAGTCAATAACATAAAGAAATCTCGTACTTTGCTCCTCACCCAATCAAGTCTATCAAAAATTCCCGCTGGAACAATATGGATTTTCCACTGTAGATAATGCATCAGGGCCATGTCCCATGGGATACGGCCCGTGTTTGACCGATGCATGTGCTGTGGGCGCTGTACGTGGATCCCTGAGGATTAGTCGGTTACGATAGTAGTCGAATACCCCATGGTACCAAAAAAAAAGTATATAAAAAATTCACTTGAATGATTCATCATCATTACCTGACCGAGCAATCTCAAAGAAAGTTGTTAGATAAGAATCAAGTTTCATGAAGGTGGAACTTAATGAAGATCTAAGCCGTTTAGATATTTGTTTCATTATATTTCTCATTCTTCCTAGTATTGCTCAACTAGAAACATTACCACTACCACGAGAACTTTGAGCACTAATAGCTAAACGTACTTGATATTTCGAACACAACTCATTTAATAAACTAATTAATTATCCCATTATGATCCTATAATCGAGAAGGGGTCTATTATCGAGACAAACCTACCATAATAATCTTTTAAAGATTTTATTAAACCTTCTGATTTAATTTGTGGGTCTTAAACAGTGATAAATAAAATTAAGTCGGGATATGTTAAGAAGATATTTACACCATTTTTCTTTAATAGCATATAAACAAAAACTTAAATTAGTCTTTCTTAAAAATATTTAAACATTTCTCCTAGACTAACACAAACTGGAACAATAAGTGTGAAATGAGTTTATATACATATGATAATAGTTTTATGTAATCATTAAAAATAAAATATTTTAATAATTCTAAATGTTTTTCGCACTCATTGGGTTTGATATAAAAATATATTTGTGAATCTATTATTAATAAAAGTACACAATAAATCTATATAAGAAACGATTGATTGAAGTAGAGCATAAGTAGAGTTCAAATGGGTTGACGCATCAAGAGAACATTTGGTGGGCTTAATATTGTTATCTTTATAAAATTTAATATTTTTTAATAGGATTAATGCTTGACAAAAAATTGATAGTCTTTTTATTAGGATTAATACTTAAATCAATACATTTTAAAGCATATTGTACACATAAATTAATAATATGACAAATACATCTAATATGAAAAAAAATGACCACCAAATGACGAGTCACATGATGCTTTTAAAGCATCAATTCATGCTGTTAGTGTTATGCCCTAAGGCCAACTTTTATATTATCACTTTAATTTTGTATATTGTAGCAATCTTTACTTTTTTATTATTTGTTTGCTTTATGTATAGCATTCAAAATAGTAAAGCCTAGTGTTGATAACTTAGAGTGTATCACAAAGATATGTGATGATGAGACCACTCTAATTACGTTATCAATATTAAACATCTCTAACCATAATATTAGTGAGATAAGACATCACTAATATGGATAGGTAAGCATGTTCTAAGCTAATTTCTTTTGAAATAAATAGTTGATCTCATCAACTATAGTGTAGAGACACTTAAGCTAGAAATATGGATGCTTATAGTAGACAAGTACATTTGATTGACCCGCATAGAGATCACCATATTGTCGATGGTTGATACTCTTAAGAATAGTGGGTATATGTGATCCTTAGACTTGAGATAACCACATAGAGATCTTGAGTATAGAGGTCACTCTTTGATTTTATCCGGAGTTACACCGTAAATGGGTAACAATGGGTAGTTTTGGGAGTGATTCGAAGTACGAAAAAGTTGTGAGTGATCAACAAAGAATTCACTGCTCCTAAATTGTTAGGATAAGATATTACTATGGCCATTTGTAATAAGTCATGGAAGCCTTTGCAAAACACGAGTTTAATTAAAAAGAAGTTTATAATTCGTATTGAATGATCATGACTTTTGATACAAGAGATTTTATGTATATTAATGAGGATAACAAATAACCTCAATATACATGGTTAGGTATATGAACAAGGTGAAAAGATATTAATTACACGAGAACTAGTTTTTGAAAGGATAGTCTCCTTCCATGGCTATTCTCAATGCTTTGGGGCCATGATATTTTGCTAGAGGTCACTTATATTTCATTAACCATAATTTAATTATGTTAATTCAAGATCCATTGCCAAATTATTTGGAACCTATAGGGTCACACACATTAACATCAAATTCTTGAGGGGTTATTTTATAATTAAGGTAAAGTATAGGGGGTCAAAATGAAGTTTATGAAACTTCAAAGACTTGTTTGTAATTATGGAGCCACAAATGTAATAAACATAAGTTTGAGGGATGTATATTATATACATCAAGACTCCATTAGTTGGATTTGACTAATATATATATACTTATCAATATATATATATATGCAAGTTAGTAGAAAATTCCTACAACTTATGTATATGTGATATATATAGTTGTGACATGTTTTTCTGCAATTAGATTACATGCAAAGGTTGCATGGCCAATGAAATTATATGCAATAGTATAATAATATACAAAAAGTTGAATATATTAGTCGCATGATTTGATTCTACAAAACCTTGACACCTAAATATGAGTTGTCCAAAGATCAAGCACATGTATGGTTAGGATCAAATGTTGATCAACTCTAGGACATATGTCTGCATCTTAAACTCATGAAAACCTCTATAAATATCCTAATGCATTTATATTGGAGGATTGGTGCTTTTGCAAGTCTTAATAGAAGAAACAAATGTATTCTCTCTCTACTTTCTCTCTCTACCCGAAAGCATAAAGAAAGAGGTAAAAAAATCTGTACCTGATGCAATTTTTTCTTTCATTTTCTCATACTTCAAATGTCGAGCTAGCACTCCAAAAACACACATATAAGTTGTACAAAATGCTGTATAAACTCTCAAGGGGTGTGGGGGTGTGGACTACCATAGAGTGTGGACATTTGGACACCTTGAAGAGGAGACTACTTTCAAGATCTTGAAGAATAAATCTTCTTGAGGTAAAAAATGATTTCTTCCATCTTGATGTTTAAGTTGTGTAAATTAGCAAGATCCATGGGAAAGGAATTCTGGATTTTTTTTGTTATGCATGTTTACACACAATATATTACGCTTCCGCACATAACATGCTTCATGACACGTAAACTAGATTCAAGAATTCCTACACATGCATCATTAAAAGAGCCATTATAAAAAAACGCTAGATACACTATGTATTTTTTTTTGTTATACCAAAATTCACTATGAAGAAACAAAAGTTTATGTAAAAAAGTGAAGAAAAAAATAGAAAATATAAGGATAAAATCAAAGAAGGAAAATAAACACATCTGTGGAGCTCAATCTTGCAGTACAGCTTGAAACTACAATCATCACCTGCATGACTACCACGTACTCTAGAATGGGGTCGAAAAAACATTGATCCAAACCTGTAGCTTCTCAGGTTGCATCATATTCATATTTTTTCGTACAAGAGTCATAACTTGAGCTTTGCTCAGCTCAGCCTGCATCTGATAACATACAAGAGTAATAACTGTCAACATATCAATTACTAGGGTTGGTACACAACACAACCTACTCGTCTGATAGCCTTATTAGTTGTGGGATTGTTCTTTGATCCCCATATCTAAGCAATGAAAGCCAACCGGGATGAAAGATAGTATCCAATCTGGCATGTTATGTTGTTGGCTCCTAATGTCTTGACTTTCAACCTATCACCCCCAAGTGTTATTGGAAGTTGGTACACAACTCAATTCGTAGCCTCACTAACAGTGTGATCATGTGTTCCTCTCCCAAATCAGAGACTTGAGTTGCAAGAGTTCCTCTTAATCCTGTTCCTATTCCAGTTCCTGACATTTACAATTGCATACATATCACATGATGCATTATCCAGTCAGCCAGGGAGTAAGGAAACTGTAAGGGAGATCTTTTTTCTTTAATGCCCCACCATGTGTTTCTCTGGATTGCTTCGACAATATCCTGTGTATGGATCTCTGCCCCTTCAAAGTGGGATTTGTTCCTTGACTTCCAGATAAGCACAATCATATTGTATTTATTTTGTACATTATGTGATTCATCAGACATCCTATATGCAAGTATCATTTTTTTTATATATTCCATTCATTATCTAGCCAATGACAAGTTATTCACATATAACTATGAGTTTGAAAATGATCAGATCATATATCGCTACATAAAGAAATTTTTGGTTGCATATTTGAAAACATAAATTCTTTTTCCTTTCATAAAAACTCTAGCAATATCTCTAGTGTGTGTACTACGTTGAATTCTAGTAAATGTAGTATTTAAACATATACGTACATAATTTTCAAGATTTTGGCTTTCAGCAAATTTAAAGGTAAGGTCTTTTGAACAAGTTAAATCAACTAAACCTTTCCTATTCTTATTAGGATTAAATTGAAAATTACTAGAAGAAAACGTACCTCCACCGGCATTAGAACCCCAACTACTTGAGATTTGAGTTTGAGTAGGATTGATTCCAACCTCTATCTGATATTTAGTGTTGACATGTAGCGCAGCTGTTCCATAACCTCCATCTTATGAATAAATATTGATGAAAAAATAAAAAATAACATAATAGCTTACAAAATTTTAAAAATGTTATTGAAAAATTCCGTACCTTTTTGGAATGCAATTTTTCTTTCGCTTAACCGACACACCATTCAAAAGTAGTTTGGTTCTATTTCCACATTTGGAATTTTGTTGAAAATTTCCATAAATATCCGAGAATTCCTCATTCTCTCTTCCGCCCGCTCTTAATTTTGAGACACAGTGGGATGGCATGGTGGTTTACTTTGACAACTACGAGAACAATAAGGTGTTGAACTTGGATTTGGAAAAACTTCTTCATGCTCTGGTGGTATTTCTTGCAATTCTTCCAAATTAAAATGAATTTCATTGAAATCATCATAAGGTGTTGGAATGAAGAAGAAAGAATAATTCTTTTCGACATTTTTTTGGTAGAATATCAAAATGGAGATAAAAATTGCAATATGTACCTAAATAAAATGTACAACAATTCAAGACTGATAGATAATATGAGAAGAATATATGAAAAGGAGAAATCGTTGTAAATGAGATGAATGGGTGTATGGGGTATTTATAAAAGTGAGGAAATAAAAAAAAATTGATATTTCGACTGTTAGAACCACTGGTCCCAACGGTCTAATTTTTTTTAAATACAACCGGAGGTTAACCGCCATTCAAATGACTATTTTTTTCAATTTTTTTGGCCGGTTCGTCGGCCTGCTAACCGCCGGTTTTTCACGATTTTTCTATGGGTTTTTTAACCATTGGTTCCGGTTCAAGAAAAGTTTGAACCTAAACCGAACCACGATCGCTGGTTAACTAGAACCACCAGTTCACTGAATGGGCGGTCCGATTCCAGTCTGGTTCGCCGATTTATTTTGAACAACTCTATCTGTAAGTTTTGTGTGACAGGGGTTGTTGGAGGGAAGTCTCTTGCTGATGAACCGATTGAAATGGTATCAAATTTTGCTGGAAGAGATGGGTCGGTAGGTAATATGAGCCGACGTGAAGTTCTGACGATGGATGCGTCAAACATTACGGATGAATCTATAATGGTTTTTGGCAGTGTAACGGGATCAAAGGCATCATCTGGAGTGGGCTGTGGAGTTCAATGGGCTGTTGACCGGGTGGTGATGGTTTCTGGTGGTGTTGCGGTGGAGGGGGTTTCGGCTACTGTTGTAGGGCAAAAAGGAGACGCTACGGAAAATGATGTGATGATGGCTGATGTGGCGATGATTGGGTCCGGAAATGCTCAGGTAGTGTGTGAAGGAAAAACTCCCCTGGTGTTCACTGGGGCTATTGGTGAACAAGGATCCGTGAGTGGAATGAACTGTCAATATACAAACCCTGTGGGGAACGATAATGTGGAGTTAGACCTGGCCGGCGTGCCTGCTGTGGATATGGGCGCCTGTGAAATGAATGAAGAAAATCTGTTGCGTGATGTTGCATGGGAAATTCAGGGAAAAAACGCAGAGAAGGCTTGACAAAGGATGCAGGGGGTGCATTTGCCTCTGCCAGTACATATCAAAAGATTGCGAGAGGAGACCGATTCTTTCTATGTGACAAACTTTCCTCCGTCATATTCAGCGTATGCTTTACGACGTGCTTTTATGGTGTATGGTGTAGTGAGGGATGTCTTTATCCATCGAAATTAAGATAATTTGACTCGACGTTTTGGCTTTGTAAGAGTTGCTCCGGTCCCAAATGTTGCATTGATGGAGAGTAGATTGAATGGTCTCTGGGTTGGATCGTATAAGGTAGTGGTAAGGAGAGAACATCATAAAACTACAAACCGAGGGATGCAGGAGTTGAAGACTGTTAATTTTGCCATGAATCTGATGCCGACGGAGAAGGTAGAACAGGATGGTGATTTGAAACAAAAAGTAATGTATTTTGAGGTTGATCCAATGGAATCAGCCTAGTTGGAAAATTGTGTTCTTGGGTGCCCCATCAAGGGTATGGATGTAAATGGAATATCTTGCAGAATGAAAGTCATTAGAGTGGAAGGTGGAGAGGTTTTGATTGTTTACCCATCAAATACTCTCCATCATCGGTTACAAAATGAAGTGGATCTGGCAAGGAAGATTTGATTGATAGGGGTGCGTCCGTGGAGGAAGGAAAATGGGGATGGCTCACGAGAGGTATGGTTATAAGGCTGTGGGACACTTTTCCATTGTTGGTACCCTACTTTTTCAAGTAGTTAGCGAAATTTTTTGGAACTTTAGTTCGATTAGATCATAATACATTGGAGAGGAATATGATGCATTTTGCAAGGATATTAGTTCGAGTTTAACAATCCGTTCCTATTGATGAATACGTTAAAATCCAATTGAAGAACGAATGGTTTTCTGTATTGGTGGTAGAGGAACAGAATCGTGGCAGGGGATGGGAATCGGCCTCAAGAATTGGCAACATGATGCATGTGGTTACTGGGACTACTAATTTTCAGGATCTGGATGAATTTTCGCCTTTGCAAATTCAAAATGATAACTTGAAATCGCTGCTGGTGGATGGTGTGGGAGATGCCTTGGTGTTAGAGGAGGGTGTTGGCTTAATGGAGGTTGGGGATGATTTGGTGATTGAGTGGGGGGGGAGGCTTCAATGCAGAGGTATCTAAAATCAGGGAGCTTTCAAACGTAGTTAAAGTGTCTAATGAAGAAATGGCGGTTGGGAATGCTCTGGAGACTAATGTTGGCTCGGAAAATGATTTTACTTCAAAGCCTAGTTCATCTTAGAATCTGTCAAGTTTAGCAGAGCAGCCGCTGTTAGAAGATGTGGGGGTTAGTCCAAACCCATTCGGACTTAATCCATTCATATATAAGGCAACCAAGCCTTCGGGGAAAAACAAGGAAACATGGTTGAAACGCCGCGGTGCTAGATCACATCCTTACATCGGACAACATCTGATGGCAGAGACGCCTAATACACGGTTGGTAGAAAATGTGCATATCTTGAGTCTGTCTGGATCAGTTGAGATAAAAAGAGATAATGTGGAATTGATATATAAGGACAATGTCCTAGAAATAGATAAAATGGTTGATTTGGGAGGGGGTTTGAAGGGGCAATCTAAAGGGGAGTCTGAAGCTACCTCTATTTGGGGTCTTGGCAAAAAAATAGGAGTGGCTAGTGAGCAATCTGGTGTGATTATGGAGACACGGTTACTTGTTATGGAGAACACAGAAGCGGCGCTGGACCCAGCTATTGGTGGGAATGGGGCTACCACCGCCACTTTATGAAAATTCTCTCCATAAATGTAAGAGACTTGAGTGTGCCGGGATGTGCGGAAGAAATAAAAAAACTTGTGAGTATGCACTCTGTTGATTTATTATGTTTGCAGGAAACAAAGATTGCAACTGTTGATCGGTTCTTGATAAATAAGATATGGGATGCTTTTGAGTGTTCATGGGCGTTTAGCCCTGCGCAAGGGACATCTGGAGTTTTATTAGCAATATGGCCGAATAATGTGTTCAAAGCTAAATCTGTTACTGCACTCTCCAATACGCTAACTATGGAAGGAACATGGCTGAAATCACAGGAAAAAATTATATTCATCAACGTTTATGCGCCGTGTGGTGGAGCAGATGCAAAGAAACTCTTATGGCAACAAATTACTAGCTCTCTTGAAGTTGTTGGTGACATTGCTAAATGTATTATGGGTGAATTCAACTCTATCCGTTATTGCGATGAACGTATGAATTTCATTGGTCCGCCTTCCACTGATATGCAGGATTTCGATACATTTATTCTGGAAAACGAACTTATTGATCCTCCTCTACATAGATTTATGTATATGTTGGAACAATAATGGAAAATGAGTCTCATCTCATTAATGATCACACCAGACAAAGGAATAAAGCAGCCCTCATTCCAGCTCTTCACGCCAGACAAAGGAAGACAACGGCAAACATTTTGTAACATGCCTTATTTATTGCGTTTGTTATGCATGAGTTCATATTATAAATAGCAGTGATTTGTAATGGAACAAATAATACAAGATTCAATAACAAACAAGCATTTTTCTCTCATTTCTCTCCGTTTAGCATTTTACAATTCTAATCTTAAATAGAATAAAGGACAAGTAAATCAAAATATTTAAAAGTGGATCTTTGTTTCACAATGGTTGTTTGGGCAAAGATCAAATCCTCATTATTCACATAGAATTACACATCTAAAAGACAAACATCAATAGCATGTTGGGTTCATCATCAATAGTGAGGGGTAAACTATAGGAGAAGAGTGTAGGTTACATGTTACAATTTTAAATTTCCAATTGCGATAAAGGAATCTCAAAAAAATGTCTGATATGTTCACAGAAGTGAATAATTTTCTGATATGTTTTTTAAAGCAAAAGAAATTGAATAATTTTCTGATATGTCAACCCAAAAAAATGTCTGATGCAAAAAGAACAAAAGTTAGTGAAGGACTTAGAAAATTGTAAATGCATTATCAGCTTCTTGGAATCGCTTTTGAAAGTAAAAATAAGAAATTCCAAACTTTCTTGGAATCTCTATACATGCATATCTAGAGGAGGGGCGTGCTACAGTAGACTGGATTGTTTGTTGCTATAAATTATGTAGATGCAAATGTGGTCGGATTTGGTGTAGACTGGCTTGGAGATAGGTGCCTCAGATCACAGGCCAATCATGTCGTGATCAGAGGAGATGGATTGGGGCCCAAAGATTATACTGACTCTCAATTGCTGGGACAAGTTTTGTTGATGACTTAGTTAAACATAAATGGTCAGCTCTGCAGGTTTTTGGTTATGAGAGCTACAAACTCCAGGAAAAGCTGAGGTTAATGCGATTGATATTGAGAGATTGAAACAAGAATACTTTCGTAAAGGTAGATGAGTAGCTATCCTCTCTAAAACTTAAACTGAGGTAACAAGATGAAACAACTGAGTAGAGGCAACTAACCCCAATGGGTTATCCCAGTGGTTGAAGTCCCTGACATCATCATGCATTGTCAAGAAGCGTAGGGTTTGACTCTAGCTGAAGAAAGCGTGTTGGGGCCACGTCCCACATGCCTCATGGGATCGCGTTTGGCCCGATCCATGTGTTGTGGGGACCATGCATGGGTCCCTGTGGATTCGTCGGTTATTTTGATAGTCGGATACCACAAATTATAAAAAAAAACGAGTAGAGGCAGCTAACAATTGTTGAATCAGATATAAGGAAGGCCACTTGACTAGATCTACAACAAGCACAACAAAAGAAACAATCTATACTACGGCAAAAATCTAGAGCAACCTGGATCAAGGATGGGAACGACAATAACAGATTTGGCCAACTGATTAGCAACCGCAGGAGGAACTATATTTGCGGACTTTACTTTAATGGGATATGGATGGAAAGAGTCAACGAAGTAAAAGCCAGAATTACTGAACCTTTTACCAAGCTCTATGATGATGAAGGATGGCTCAGACCATCCTTAGATGTACCAACACTCAACACGGTCTCAGAGAATGATAGCACATTCTTGATTGAGTTCTCTGAATCTGAAATTAAAGTATGGTGTTGTGCAGAAGATAAGAGCCTGGGGCAGGACATATATAACTTCCACATTATTTAGAGGCATTGGGAAGTGATGAAGCAAGATTTAGTTGCATTTATACACGAGTTACACAAAACTAGCAAACTATCTAAAGGTTTGAATTCTACTTTCATCACGTTGATACCGAAAGTAGCTAGTCCCTCCAAGCTGGACCACTATCGGTCGATCTCTTTGGTGGGCTGTGGATACAAAGTGTTATCCAAAATCTTGGCAAACAGATTGAAGAAGGTGCTTCCTAAATTAGTATCACAAACTCGGACAACTTTCCTGCAATGCCGACAGATCTTGGATGGTATACTAGTGGCAAATGAGATGATCCATGATGTAAAGAAATCTAGGCGGCGGGCTGTCTTATTCAAGGTGGATTTTGTTAAAGCTTTCCACTCAGTGGATTGGAATTTCCTACTATAAATGCTCCAGAAAATGGGATTAAACCAAACATGGATAAAGTGGATTGCAGAGTGCATAACCATTCCACACACCGCAATGGTGATTAATGGAAGTATGCCAGTATGCCCGGGTGCTTAAGTGTAATATAGAGGACTTGCCTTTTATGTATTTGGGATTATCAGTGGGAGACAATCCTAAGCGCATAAGAATGTGGGAGAGGTTGAAAAATCTTTCAAACGCAGAATACAAAAGTGGAGTAACAATCCACTAAACATTCCTGGAAAGGTACTTACTTCACTTCCAACTTACTACTTTTCCTTGTTAAAGCACCTGAATAGGTATACAAAACAATGCAAGGGATGATCAGCAAGTTCCTATGGAAGCAAAGCATTGTGGTCCAACATCCCATACACTAGATTTCATGGCTTGATATGTGTGATAAGCCGCAAGATGGAGGCATTGGCCTCAGAGATCTAAGGTCTGTGAATCGAGCTCTACTATGTAAGTGGCTATGGAGGCTGAGGGAAAATCCGGATACACTATGGAGTGAAGTAATCAAGATCAAGTACTTTAGAGAACGAGACCATTGGAGTGAGTGGCAACTGCCAGACGCAGTCTCAAATGTATGGAAAGACATATGAAGTTCTTCAGAAGATAGATGGTTTAATGACAGAGTAAAACTATTGGTGAACAAGGGAGACAAAGCCATGTTCTGCAACTACAACTGGTATGGTGAAGGCATTTTGTCACTAAGGTATGCAAGTTGCATACACAAATATTCCACATTGTATCCGAAGTGCTTAATGGAGTCACTGCTATCTCAACATGGAGCCTCACGTTTAGACGATTGCTCAGAGTGCATGAGGAGATATTACTAAACGAAATGATAGCCAGACTCTCCTACATTATATTAAGTGACAGTGAAACAAATGTATGGTGCTGGATAGCCAACAACATAGGAAAATTCTCTGTATCCTCTATGTATACAGAGCTCTGAAAAATGATAAGGCCTGTATATAGCAACAGAAGCACACTGGCGACAGCCTGGGGTAAAGTAGCCCCAAGGAAAAGTCAAATGTTCTCGTGTAAACTAATGCAAAACCGAGTACAAATAGTCGACAATTTGTTGTCACAAGAGGAGTATGACAGGAAATATATTCTTGGTTTGCTTTGCAACACACAGAAACTACCGCTCTTCCGTATCACTTTGATAACCACATGAGACAGTTAAGAAGCAAAGTAGGAAAGGAGATTTGGAAAACAATCTGGCAAGCAGTGGTTTGGTTTCTATGGTCGGAGAGAAATGATATTAGATTCGATCGGGAGACGGCTTCAATAACAACTACGGAATGGATCAAGATGACAACATGGACATGGCTGAAAGCCTCCAAGTTAAATTTTAGGGGCACTATCCTATGTGATTGGTTGAGATATCCGTACTCATGCTGCTCCATACTATTCTAACGGATGGACTGTGCTCCGGCACCCGAGTAAGTGAATGAACTGAATGTAAGGTCTTGTTGAGGCCGGTTTTACTTCAATCTAGGCAGAGATACGCGCTGTTATAGGCAAAGTATGTGCTGCCCTTCTGTACTTGTTTTTGGCCATTTTGGCATTCTAATAAAAATTTAATTACCCCCAAAAAAAAAATTCCAAAACTTTGGAATGAGAGTTCCACATTTTATAATGTACGACAAGGAAAATAGTTCGTTCAAATTCGCACACTTACAGTGACACAGATGTAGCAGCTGAAGGGATCCCTCAAATATTTGTGAATGTATGGTTCTCTCAGCAGACAACTCAGTGCAACGGCCAATATTTGCTTCTAACATTCGACAGAAAGACAATGCAGCATAAAGATATACCATTGAATGCAAATCTAATAAACCATCATTTACAAGATTGTCTCAACAAGAAATAGGAAGATAACTCTCATCTGCAGTGTCATCAGAAGACTTTGCGTTTCCACCTTGTTCGGTGACAGAAGCAGCAGAGGATTCACCATTTACAGCAATCGTTACAGAAGCATCTTTATTGGAATCTTCTTGAAATGCACCATCTTTTATGGGCACGGAACCCAGTGGATCAGCCTCTTCTTGAGCTTTGCGCCGCAGCGCACATCCATATTTATAGTAAGCACCGACACACTCGGGTAGAGACTTCACCGAAGTATGAAACCCTATAACCAGCAATCGTCAAGCACACGGTAGTTGAGAACCCATTCAATTTATTTATTTTTCGAATTTAACTTACCATTCAAATTCTTTCACAATTCCAACATCAATAAACTTTTTTTTTGATATGGCACAATTCAATATAAATGGAGAATAGTTTACGTATAAGGATCAAAAATAAAAATAAGAAAGAAACAAAAGAGAAACTAGAATAGCAAAAATAACCAACTTACAAATCTCGCTACTGTCCTCTTGTCTCTTCAGCCGTCTTATGTGATTTGTAGACCGCCCCATTGATCAACCTTGTTAATCAAATTAAATAATTAATTTATTTATTTAACTCCCCCTACATCCCCACATCCCGTGAGATTAGGAAACAATACTTCTTACGTAATACACATTTGAGAAAATCGTTTTTTTCTATAAAATACTCAGTGCCTTCTCAGAAAATAGTACGTATAAATTCATTATCATGTGTTGAGAATCAAAATTATATTCATATACTTTTTCTCTCTCGATTGTTGCCCTACCATCTAAAATGAAAAGACTTGATTTGTGGATTATAAAGAGACTCTATTAGCCTCTCGTCAAGAACGTGATTCAATCAATCCGAAAGATTATGGTTCACAAATATGCTTCCGCATATATAAGGCATGATTTGTTCATATTCATTTTTTTCATTTTAGATCCGTTCTAACGAAGATTTAATCTAGATCTACAGTGGTATTAGAGACAGGTTCCGGATCTGATTAAATTCGTTCGTTTATTTGTTAATAATTTGATTCGTTCGATTGTTTTTTTTTAAAAATCCATTTCTCGTTTGATTTTTTGGTATAAAATCACTATTTTTTTTTTATCTTCATAATCGATGCCACATCCTCTCGACTGCTGTTCACGGTGGTGTGTGTCAAAAGTTGTCGTAGACCCCACGGCGTGTGTACGTCACGCGCCACATCGAAATCAGGCAAAAAATGTAGATTTTCCGTTTGCATGTGTGGTGCCTTCGTCTACGACCATCGCCTGCCAGCCGTATACCCATCAAAATAACTTGCAAGGTGGCGCGTGTAAGTCATGCACCACCAAACTGCTGCGTCCCAAAAACTTCTCACGATGCAGATCTATGGATCTGGCCGAAAACCTACCAGTTTTGAACTTTAGGGTGACACGTGTTCGTCATGCATCACTGAACCGAAGCCAAAATCGGCCGAAAAATGCTGCGGTCATACAAAAATCACCATGTTTCCAGTGGAAAAAAGGTGAACAACGCCATTTTAGCGATGGATTTGAGAGGAAGAAGCCACAGGGACATTGCCTTTAATCACCTGGGTAAGAAACAGTGATTGAATACGGCGGCAAAGAGCAACAACCACAAACTCTGGCTACGAAAACGATCACAACGAGGGGAGCGCGCTACCGGAGCGGAATCATGGGAAAAATGGAATGATCGCGCTGTGACGAAATCACACTAAATGTGCATAACGGCGCCGAAAGGAATTCATCTTATGGTTTTGACGATTTCGTTGAAACCCGTAATTTTTTTTTTTATTATATTTCATATTATTTATTTATTTATTCATTAAATATAAAAAAAATTAAAATGGAATGGGCTGCTATTTTAGCTTTGGGCAGACCTTTTTGATATTTTTTGTTGGGCCGCGTTTTGTGGCGCCCCAACAAAAAAAAATGGAGCTCTGGGCCGCCAGTTTTTGCGGTCCAACCAAATAAATTATCTAATATGCATGATTATAAATTATTTATTTGCAAAGTAAAATTAAATTCT
>JAOWBN010000023.1:273776-284324 GCA_028565015.1 Pinguicula moranensis | reverse complement strand
CTCTGTATATAACTTGTTCTTCAGCTTCATGCAAGAAAGAGAGGCCTCTAGCAGCACCTATAGCAACCTTAATTCTATTAGCCCAGCAGAGGGGCTGAGGACCTCCTGCAAAACAGAATGCAAAGCTTAAAGACAGAAGAGCAAGATCTGTTAACGAACACAGTGAGTTGCTATTGCCAAAGCCATAAGTTAATCAACTGTGAGTTCTACATCATACGTCTGAACAAATGATTCTCGAGGCTTCCTTTGGGCATGAACTCATAGACCAAAAGCCGGTTTTCCCCCTCAGAGCAGTAGCCAATAAGTTTAACCAGGTTTGGATGGTGAAGTTGCCCCAGATAATTAACTTCCGTCTGCGTAAGGCCACAGGTGCTGTTAAAAAAAAGCTTACCGAAATACATCAGTTAAAACAATTTGAACATAAAGAAGACACCTACCAGCCACTCCTTGTGACCTTGAAATCCCTCAGGCTTCAATTTCTTGACAGCAATGACCAATCCAGAACCGGGTTTCACAGCAGTCAGAGTGTGCTCATCAATCCATCCTTTGAAAACATAGCCGAATCCTCCTTCCCCAAGAAGACTGTCGGGTCGAAAGTTTCTGGTCGCATTCCTTAACTCATTAAATGAGAAAGCTTTCACATTGGTGGATGACAGAATCTCAGCTTCTGATCTTGGAGTTGGAAGGCTCTCGCTACTGCTTTTCCCACTGGTTGAGGATGTGAATATGCTCGAACGAACTGATGAATTGCTCGTTTTGCTTGGGAATCTCGATGCTTTTAGATCACAGAAAAGAGAGAAGAAAACATGGCAAGATAAGACCATGTGCTTCTAGGGTCCAAATCAACACAAGAATCAGAAGAGATCTTCTAAACAGTCTTAACAGTTCTTTTGAGTAAAATCTCAATTTGAGCAAAGAATTGGAACCAGAACACAACTCATCTACAGATCCCAGTAATGAGCATTGAATAAGCCTTATGTTGCAAGCACACAAAAAATTTAGTAATAATTGTCACGACAAAAGTTTGTTCACAAACACATCACGGAAATCCCAACACACAGAAACACGAGATACATGAAAATTGTTAGTGTTTCAATTGCAAAACATAGTTGTCAAAAATGAAAACCGTCCCTTTTGGCAATCAATACACAAGAACTCCAGAAGAAAAAAGGCTTTAGAAGATTCTCTTGCCGGCCCTTGGCCGATGAATGCATTATTACACTTCGAACCAACTTTTGTTTAATTAAAAAAGGCATGGATCCAACTCCTCAAAGGGTAAAGATTAGAACTTTATTGCTGGCAAACAAAATCATGGCTTATTCAGATTCAAACAAGATTATATCAGTTCGCCGCTTGCTATGTACAAACAGAAATATAAACCACAGACCTAGAACCCGGTCTGAACCCCTGATGATGGGAAAAAAGGATAGAGAGGGCAAAGGCGAGAAAAAAAGAAAAATTACCAGATGCCGAAATGAGAGTAGCATCAACTCTTGCCGACGAACCAACGCAATTTCCCATATCAGTTTTCAGTAGAAGGCAACAGCAAAAGGACCCTTTAGAAACTCTCAAAGTTTCAAGAGGTTAACAGACAAGTATATGAGGACAAGGGTCAATTACGGATTAAGAATTGGAGCAGTAAATGAAGTCACCCTTTTCCAGATATCAGAAAAGAAAGTATCTTTGACTTTCCAATATGCTCCCAAAGTAGATAACTACGAAGACACAACAAAAGATGAACTAGAAATCTGAATAGCAATCGACGAAGGAAACATGCGGGGCTGAGGAAGCAGAAAGGAAAATGCATAGAAAGAGAGTAAGAAACTGCCCCTCTCCCTTTTTCCCAGTTTGGTTCTCAATCATTATATATTTGAATGCATCATTCTGTGATTGATGTCCACATAAATAAAAAAATAAAAAGACAAACGGCACTCAACGTTCCAGATCTAACCCAAAATGTCAGGTTGAGCTAAAAATTGTTTTTTGGTATAAATTTTTGGGGGTGGCCAAATATTTTTTTTTGAAGGGTGGGTCTTATAAAAAAATTGAATTTGAATCAATGGTTCTTCTGACCCATACGTCGATCCCCATATTCACACCTTTTACAGTACCATTTTGACCATCATACCTCTGTTCCTGCCAGATATTTGACCTTCTTTTTCTTTCCTGTTTTATTGTTGCTTAATTTTGTCAACACTCGTCTTCTTAACCGGAAACTCATGCTATCTTCCTTAGAAGACCCCATAGGCACAACAGTACCATTTACTCGTGAAAGAGGTAAGAATGTAAGAGGGAAAAGGAGAAGGGTCAAGTTCACAATATTTTTCCTCGCAGAGTATGAATACAATTAATCCTAGATTCACTGAATATGATACCAAGCACAAATCCAACAAGGAACCAGAATGTAGAGTAGAAACCACTTGCACCCAAAAAAGTCAATTTTGTTTGGAATAAAAGCAAAACGGCACACATCAGACCCACCAAAAACAAATGCAATAGTTTGTTTTTTTCTTCTTTTTTTTTTCTGGGCTCTCAGCACGTCAACACCTCCTTTGATCCATTCTCACCAGCCAAAAGTTATATAAACAATAATTGGCGACTTGGCGTAAAGGTTCCAACTTTCAAAATGACAAAGTCAAAGTGTGATAACTATATCCACTAGTGACTGTGAAGTAAAAATTCAGGTTAATTGCTCCACCTCCACACCATCGATGGCGTTTTGGTCACGTTGCATTCTTTTCTGCTTTCCCACTCCCAAGAGGACACATGGGAGGTTAGGTTTCATTCAATAATTTCTGTTCGTGTCTCTCGTAGAGTAACACCAAAACGTGTCGGCTGTTGCTGTTGGTCTCCGCATGCGCCTTCGCACCGCTTTCACACGGAGAATTCGGCAGTGTTTCCACAGCTAGAGTTGAAAGGTGTAATTGGTAGAAAAACACATAAAATAGAATTATGTCCAGAATTATTCTTTTGCCTCACTAATCCAAGCAGGCAAAACGTGCTCTTCACGTTGTCCAGATGTATAAGTTTAACCAAACTCTAAACTCACGAGGTGACCCAAAAAATAATGGTGTAAGTGGGACCCCATTCTTCATCCACCCACACGTGCCGGATTGAGAAGACTTCATTCTCTCCACGTCGACTTGTTACTCTCGCTTGGACAGCAATCGAAAAATCTCTTAATCCAAGTAACTTACGGGCAAGGGTGCTAGTGGGAGTAAAATGATCATTTTGTCACTCATTAAATAGGAGTATCGTGTTTTGAGGGTAAAATGTTTATTTTGCCCTCGTTCATGTATTTGTGCACAAAATTTTCGTGCGCTATATCATTTTCGCATCGGTACTCATAAATCAAAATTCAAATCATGGTATAGGAGGCTTAACAGATCAGCGCTGTGGTCTCAACAACCTGAATTAGCAAATCCAATTCTAATAGGCCCAACCCAGTTACAGTTATCGACGTGGGGCCCAGCAACAATGTGGCTCGACCCGTATTGGATTCGGGCATGGATCCAGTGGCTGACCACGTAGGCCAGCAATTCTGCTAGTGCTAGCTAATCAGATTTTGTAGCGGGTGACTCCAGCCATTCATGGATAGCCACGTGGAAATCCACGTAGCTTCAACCCCACCGGTGTGATTGATACGACACCCGCGCTATAACGAACGAACCAGGAAAAATTCCATTGCTCTGGGATCGGAAAGTGGGTGATCGGACGGGATTTCTGAAGGGCGGCGAGCCTTTTGCTGCAATGGAGTCTCACGGTGCTGGACTCCAACGCGTATTTCTCTTATTATTTTGTGTTGCCGGCATTTGGACGGCATACATTTATCAAGGCATCCTTCAGGAGACTGTACGCAATCACCTTTGGTTACTGCAGTAATTGAAATCTGAAGTGCAACCCATAGATATTTGGCCTTTTTATTTCTCAATTTTTAGATACTATGCGGATATTGTAAAAACTCGGAATTTGTACGGTTTACCTTTAGTTATGGGAATTTCTGGGATTTTTCTATATCACGGTTACTCGGTTAGCAATGGGTTATTGAAATGTGCTTGCTTTTATGTCTCTTTGTTGCTGCTCATATTGTCGAGCATCAGTTTTTCAAGTAAATGATCGTTAATGTTGTCCGAATACTTTATTCAGGTCGACCAAGAAATTTGATCCTGATAAGGAGAGGTTTGAGCACTAGGCGTTCTTGAACCTTGCTCAAAGTGTAGTGTGCTCGATATGGTCATTTGTAAGTAAGTTCTTCTACTGATCCCTGTGGCTGTCCAAGCATTGTCCATTTACTTGATCTAATTTATTTTATTCTGTTGTTCATTTGAGCAGTGATGAAGATTTGGTCAAATGGTGGAAATGGCTGCGCTCCTTGGTGGAGTTACTGGAGTGCTGGGATTACAAACACAATAGGCCCTGCTATGGGGATTGAAGCGTTGAAGTATATTAGTTATCCTGCTCAGGTATGTTATGGATTCTAAAAGCTACAGGATTTTTGTCTCATCCTGTATCGTGTTGTTTCCTTAGACTCAGCATTTTGTCTATTAGGCATTAATCTAGCTTTTGTAATGGTAGGTGCTGGCGAAATCCTCAAAAATGATTCCGGGTGAGTTGTTACATTCAAGTGCTGGTTGTTACGGGAGACCAAGGCTTTTCTATTACATTTCTCTTATGAAGATGTATATATAAAGAAGTTGAACAGCTGAATGTTGAAATTTTATTTGCAAGGTAATGTTAGGCATACTGATTAATAGCTATAGGTAGCTGGAGATCGCTCATTTGATTAGTTCATATTTTTATTCGCATTTTCTTTCTGCAGTGATGCTGATGGGTACACTAGTTTATGGGATTAGATATACCATTCCTGAGTATATTTGTTTCTTTCTTTCCTTTTTTGCCACCTACGAGCTGGGGTCTCTAAGGAAACAGTATGGCTGCGTACATCTCACCCTCCCCATACCCTGCTTACGAGCGGAATTTATTGGGTACATTTGGTTTGGTTTGGTTTGGTTTATTCCTGAGTATATTTGTACAATTCTTGTCTCTGGTGGTGTATCCACCTTTGCACTTTCAAAAGTAAGTATGAGCAGTTTTCTGCTGTTTTACCTTGTAAAAACACTTGGGCCAACAGAAGAATATTTCTATAGGTGACAAGGTTCTTTCAATAATAATAAAAATTTCCAGAAAGCACATCACACTTCCTTCTCACATTGCTCATCTAAAAACACACATTTCCTTCTCACATTATAAGGTGTGAGTACCCCGTGCCATTTATTTTTGTTGAAAACATTAGCTTGATGGGTATACTTGGATATCTATATAGGCAAATAAGTTTACACTGTTCTGAATGAACTCTTGCTGTGCTGTAATTGCGCCTTTTCTTTATGCTTGCAGACTAGATCAAAGACAATTAGCAAACTTGCCCACCCAAACGCTCCACTTGGATATGGGCTTTGTGGGTTGAACCTTGCTTTCGATGGGTTCACTAATGCAACTCAGGATTCAATTACAGCCAGGTATATTGATCTGTCTCACTTTCCATACAACTTACTCACGTATTAGAGTTAATAGGGCCTTAAGGTGATTGTGCACCATGAATTATACAATATTTTCGAAAAGGTTCAATGCAATTTATTTTCAGCTCCCTGTGGAAGTATTCAAATGAATCTTAATCTCACTTTATAATCCTAAATCTTGTGTGTCAACTAACTTTTTCGCTGCTCGCTCCACTCACCCACAGAAAATCGACATATTATAAATCCCATTTACATTAAATATTTCGTATGTTTACAGTTTGAATCCAAGCTGATGTTGTTCACTTTGGCCTCATAATCATTTTCTAATCAGAATTTGAATACTATCCAGGTACCCCAAGACGAGTGCATGGGATATAATGCTGGGGATGAACCTATGGGGTAGTATTTACAATTAAGTTTTTATGTTTGGATGGCCAAATGCCATAGGATACCAAGCAATTCAGTTCTGTCAGAAGCATCCAGAGGCAGGGTGGGACATTCTCCTCTACTGTCTGTGTGGCGCAGTGGGACAGAATTTCATATTCTTAACGATAAGTCGATTCGGTTCCTTGACCAATACAACAATAACCACTACTCGAAAATTTGTTAGCATAGTTATTTCTTCCCTGGTGAGTGGAAACCCCCTCTCCGAAAAGCAATGGGCAAGTGTTGGCATGGTTTTCTCAGGTTTGTCATACCAGATTTACCTGAAATGGAAGAAGCTGAGGAGAACACAGAAGAAAAAGAAGTCCACGTGAGCTTTAGAGTTTAACTGATGCATCTTTATCCTGAGATGTATTTTTTGTTTACCTTCAGATTAGATGACCCAAATGTAAGGTATGTGGTCTATTGCCAGTATAGAGAACTTGTCTTGTACAACTGAACTAGCGAAGCCATTTTTTAATGTATGCCGCCATGTTTCATGAGGCATTTATTAATATACATTTTGAGCTTGGATTCTGTGCTGTTGCTTGTAAAACTAAGTTCTCGAGGAATGCATTCTCATCATAAGGTGGACCAGCAAAGCTAAATCTTACACAATTGGTTGAAGTTATATCAGTAGCTTTGACGAAAGAATGTACTTAATTACCAACTCACCCTTGGTTTCCATCGCTTGGTATTGGGCAATCTCGAGTAGTGGTAGTCTCTTAGTAAATTCCTTGAGTGGCTTCCAAATGAAAATGAGCTTTATTTTGTACAGGCTTCCCTCCCTTCAAAGCAAGTAGCTTTAGCATTTTGTGATGATCAGCCTTGTTCAACAACATCATGTCGTGGTAGCTAGCTCTGGTGAGCAACTAAACTTCATAAATATGAGATCCAGGAATCGACACTCATCTGGGTCGCAAACGAAAATAACCTCTTTATATAATTACAAAGGTAAGACTGCGTACATCTGACCTCCCAGATCCCAACTTATTTGAAAATATACTGGATAAAAGTTACTTTTAGCCTTGTTCAACAACATTCAGTATTCACCATTTACCAAGTTAAAGACCTGCAAAAATTTAGAGCCCTTCTTCTTCCCCTTGATGCCCTTTCTCCCCAACACCATACCTGAAATCCTGCTGAGGCTGATTTGTTTTGCAAGAACAGAGAACAGAAGAAAAGCATAAAAAATTATTGCCTGTTAAGTAATTTGATTCAGTTGTAGATTCTGTGTGGTTATGTCAGCCAGTTGATTTTGTACTCTTGTCCCATGTACTTGATAAGTATTTGCTAAGATAAGTGTTTCTCTGGCAACATGTGACTAGCAAGAAGACAAGGATTTAACACACCTGAAAAAATATTACACTCTCCACTCCATTGTGCAGGGATTACATGAACGCAAACCACAAAAACTTTTAGAACACCAAGGAAGCTTATTCAACAGTACACTGCACACTAAATCACAGCAAAAGAGGAATCATATAGATTGTCTTTTGCTCTCTCCAACTCCATTTCACTTCTTTTCTACCACTCTTTGATCACTCAAAGTGGTAGTTGTGGCGGGGTGCCACGGTATAGTTGCACTCAACAAGAGTTCTACTATGTACATTAGGCTTATTTAGCCACATTTTATCAGAAAAATGGATAGCCAGATATCCAAGTTCCATGACGCAAAGAACCAAAAGAATCATCATCACACCCTAATGACACACAAGAACCATTTGTGAGTCTTAAGAAAACAAACTCTGGGATTCAGATCATAGCAGTGGATCTTCAGAAGCAGAAGGAAGCTCCACAGTGACCTAGATTCCAAGCAGATCTTCGGCCTATCTTAAAAAAAACTCAGGTCGAGAAGGCTGCAATCCAAGAATACAGAAATCCAGAAGAATGAAAAAAAGATCCATAATTCAAGAAAACTCCAACACCTAGTAGAGATTCCAGTTTAACAGTGTTGTCAGTCAGAGACAATGCAGGAGGGATCTCTTGCAGGTTGGAGGTTGGGAAGAATTGGTCATTGGGCTAGAGGAAGTCGAGTCCATTCCTAGCGTCTTCATGAGGAAGTGTTTCTCCTGCAGATAGGATAAGAAGTAGTGCACGACAAGTTAAGATTGATTTGAGTGCACAGGCTTTAGACATGGGAACCATCAACATTTCTAAGTTGAAGAATCTTAAACAACTGCTTACCCATGTATATTCTGGTAATGATGGATATAAAACTTATATAGGCATCACAAAAGCAATATATCAGTTTTTACAACTCCTAACCTCAGATAGTGACAAACAAAGATACATCCTAGGATTATAGAAAATGGAAGAGAAATTTTAGTATGCCTATGGGAGATAAAGCCAAAAAGAATGAAATCTTCGAATTCTTACGCTTTCTGAAAATTTCGGACTGGGGATTGTGGCAGCCAAAGCTCTGAAAAATGGAGTCACGTGAATAGGGGAGTCGTACTCAATTTTATCACATTCAATAGCTGCTTCATCATTATGATTTGTGTCACTACATGATAGCATGTCGTTCACTGTAGTGAAATAGAAACATAAGCAGCTTGGAGTAGCAGTTCTCTCTTCTGCTAAAAATATGAGAGGAAAATAAATGAACATCTCCCATTACGAAGTTATCTAAGTACCTTGAATCCTACTTGTCGACTGGCACAGACCCCCTCCTCCCTCAATAAGAAAGTCATGATTATCTAATAGATCAGGTTCCAGCTCATGACCTTTTTCCTGATGCAGCACAGGGAGTTCGGCTTGAAATTCTTCTGTTTTGTCACCCGGTACATTTGATGGCAGAGTTGACCCTGTGCTGTAGTCGGAGCTGGCAGGAGAAGAGTCATAAGAATCTGTTTTACTACCCTCGTTGCAGCTCCTCAAGTCCTCCACCAATTCTTCAAACTTCTCAAGTTGATCATCATTATCTGGAAATGCTGACAGATGACATTCCTGGTTTTGTTTGAAATAATCTTGAAGGGCCTGCGCCACATTACCTTGAAAACTTAGCATTTACAAAAACATTCATGCTTGGCAACCCAAGAAACAAGGTGATTCTGGGTACCACGACCTTCTGTTGGCATACTGTTTCAAAGCCGCAGAATATTTCTAGTACTTTTTAAATTTCTGTGATGTTCAATGATTTCAATAGCCGGGATGCCGGAAGAAGCAGACCAATGATTTAAAGCAGCAATATTTTAAGAGAAATCGAAACTTCTTCAGCTTACCATCCAGGCGGTTTCAAGACTCTGGTCTGTCTGTTCAGAGTTCACTTTGATTGCAAGTGAATGGAGCAGTTCTGCTTGTTGCATCAATGCAAGTACTTTTGGATCATCCTTCTTAAGAAATGTTCCTTGAGCATTGGCATTTTCTGCTGCATGAATCAAATTTTAGCAATATCATGTTTCCGTTCGAAAGTGAAAAGTGGTTTGCCAGCTGAGTCATCCATTTCCATCCAATTATACTTAGGTTTGAAAAACCAATCTTATAAAAAAAGGAGAGCTCTGAAACTTACTATGATCCATTGGTTTCTCCTTCAGATGTAGCTTACCGGCCAATTTGGTCTCCATGCTCGAGCCATTTGGAGCTAGTACTGCAAATGGAGGTCTAAGTAGATTATCTGCAGCATCACAACCACTGGCTATTTTTTCTTGTTGGTTTTCTCTTGTATTTGAGACATAGATGCTGTTTCATCATGGAAGAAAACATGTCGTTTCGCAAGATTATTGACCCCTAACATTTTTCAGCAGAGGCAAAGCTGGTAATTTATATACCTCATCTTTTTAAGAGGCGGAACACTTTCAGGTCCTCCATCTGTATTCACTCCATTTGGGAAGATAATCCTTTTGTTGTTTAAGTTGATGAAAGAAGACATATTGTCTCTTTTAGTTAAGGCTTCATATTTAGCCCTTTTCTTGCACAGCGTTGCGAAACGATTCTTCACAGCATTATCAGTCCTGAGAGATAAAGCATATTCTTTTATAGCTTTCAACAGCAAGAGATTGACCAGATGAGTTTTTGAATATCTGTCTGTATTAAAGAATTACCTGCCTGAGACAACCTTTGCAATCTCAGTCCATCTGTTTCCAAATGTCTTCTGTGCCTGTGAAAGGAGTTCCTATGATTAGAATTTAGATTATAACAAACTTGTCTTTTACACAGTATGCATCCAGTGATAATAGCATGCATATCAAGGAACATATTACTCTTAAGAAAAAACAAATCATCATTAGTAGTTCCCCTAACAATGGGGAGAACAGAAGGTTGAGAAACTATAAATTTTCTATAAACTTCTAATACTATAACATGATCCTGTAAGATTTTAAGAAAGTTGAAAATGTGTTTGTTCTCAAGATAAATGTTTTACCTCGCACAGAAGCATGTCTTCCTCAGGTGACCATCCTCCTCTCTTGAAATCAGAATTCAAATAAGTGTACCATCTATTGTAAGAGATACTAAAGAATGAGAAAAAGGTATGAAGAAGACTCAAATGGATAAAACAGGGACAGATGCATATAGCCCTCAGCCAATTTGCACCAACCTTCTTCGACATTGCCTTGTCGATTTATCCTTGAAGTTTGATGCAATAATTGCCCAACTATCAAAAAGGAAC
>JAOWBN010000023.1:233182-247116 GCA_028565015.1 Pinguicula moranensis | reverse complement strand
CGGGTAAGCGCTCCGATCTGCCTACCTCCAGCGACATCCCCCCGAGATATCAGACAAGAGATGTTCCACTAGCATTGATGGAAAAAATTGCTGAGACAATGAATGCCCACTTTGCAGTGAAGGACTCTGAAACGCAGTTGAAAATTGATGATCTGCACCACAAGATGCTTTCTATGCAGCAAGAGATATTGCAGCAATTACAAGTTCGAAATGAAGTTCCTTCCAATTCCAAGCAGCCTCAATCTCTCCTGGGTGATCCGCCCAAAACTGCTGTTGGGCATTCCCACTTCCGAGAAGATGGTGCTCCATTTCCCCTACAATGCTCACCTTATCCCTATGACCTTGAGCGAGATGAAATGGATCGTGGCAGGAAGGCTAAAATGCCATTTACTGATTTCCCTAAATTCAATGGGACTAATCCCCGGTCTTGGATTGAGAGAAGTAATGCTTATTTCTCTCTTTACAATGGTATATCTTCTGCAGAACGGCTGGACTTTGGACGAGTCCATCTTGAGGGCAGTGCGGATATGTGGTTCCGCAGTCTAGTTTATTCTCGCCCTACTAATTGGGACGCATTCACAGCAGCAGTCTTGATTCGCTTTGACACTGAGAATCGAGGTAATCTTTTAGAAAACTTTATGTGTCTCAAACAAAGAGATTCTGAGACCTTACAGGAGGTATTGGAACGTTTTGATTCCTTGGTTACCTCTGTCCAAATCCATTATCCTGAATTTGATGAAATGTTTTACCGGGAGAAGTTTGTGGGCTGTTTGAAACCCTCCTTCACAGCCGCTGTCCAGGCACAACACCCCCCAACACTATTGGCAGCAATCTCTATTGCTCGAGAGCAGGAGCTGGCTGTTAATGCTCTTCTCGCTCAGCTCACTTTAGACATTCCCAAGCCCATTTTTGCACAGAAGCCTCTCCTTGCCTTACCTCCACCACTATCCAAACCTGATAAACCTAAACAATTATTACCACCCCTACCCAGAAGAAGGTTGATTACTGAAGAGGATATGAAAGAAAGAATACAAAAGAGGTTATGTTTTAAGTGTGCGGCCCCTTTCACTCCTGGACATCAGTGCTCCACTAAATTGTATGCTCTGGCTAGTGAACCTCTGCCGCCATTCAGTTCTAATGAAGCACCAGAAGAAGTCATTCCTGAGGAAGAGGTATCCCATCAAGGATCCTTGTCTATCAATGCCATCTGCGGTAGGGACAACCTTACTACATAGAGGGTGCAAGGCAAGTATAAGGGTCGACCACTACACATTTTGTTTGATGGCGGAAGCACTCACTGTTTTATTGATGCAAAGTTCTGTGCACGGATGGGCTGTCAGTTGGAGAAAATACAACCTATGAAGATAGAAGTGGCTGATGGAGTGCGCCAAATCAGTGACACACATTGTCCCTCTTTTTCCTCGACTATGCAAGGTATGACCTTTCAATGTTCTCCTAGAACTTTCCCATTGCATAGCTATGATATGATCCTAGGTGGCGATTGGTTTAAATTGCATGGACCAGTCTCTTATGATTACAACAGTATGATCATTACCTTAACACGAGATGATGAGATTGTCCAAGTCCAGGCCATCAAAGATTCTTCTGAGCTACAATTGATCACTGCTGCTCAGATATCTAAACTTATTCAGAATGGGACGGCTGCTGTCATAGGTCGATTTTTTCCTGATGATCCATTGGATATTGACAGTAATCTTACTGCAGAAATTTTTAGCATGGATATAGGGCATATTTCTACTGCCTCTTTTCAGTTTGACCGGCAAGGCACACCACGGCATACTCAGGACACTAACTTGCTGAAACCATTTGATTTTGATCAGCAGCTTCAGTCACTCTTGGCTGCCTATTCTGTAGTCTTTCAGGAACCAAAGACTCTTCCTCCAATCAGGGGCGTGGAACACAGCATCAATCTCCAACCAGGAGCCATCAGTAAGAAACAGGCCCCTTACAGGACCCCTCATTACCACAAGGATGAAATTGAGGCCATTGTCCAAGAGTTGCTGCTGTCTGGTTTAATCAGGAGAAGCCACAACCCATTTGCTTCTCCTGTACTGCTGGTAAAGAAGAAGGATGGTGGCTGGAGGATGTGTGTGGATTACAGAAACTTGAACAGCCAAACCATTAAGAGCAAATTTCCAATTCCCATAATAGATGAACTGCTGGACGAACTCCAAGGTGCAGTGTGTTTCAGTAAGATATATCTGTGTTCTGGTTACTTCCAAATCAGAATGAATGAGCAGGACATCTATAAGAACAGTTTTGTCACCCACCATGGACAATTCGAATTCCTGGTAATGCCTTTTGGGTTGTGCAACGCCCCTGCCACTTTTCAAAGTTTGATGAATCAAGTTTTTGCTCCTTACCTCAGGCACTTTGTTTTAGTATTCTTTGATGACATTTTGGTCTATAGCACAAACTGGGCTGATCATCTACAGCATCTAGATCAAGCCCTAGCCACCCTCCAGCAGCATCAACTATATGCTAAATCATCCAAGTGCTCCTTCGGCCAGACATCTATTGATTATTTGGGGCACATAATCAGCCACGAGGGTGTTGCTACTGATGGAGATAAAGTCTCTGCCATGGTGAATTGGCCAAGACCTGCCCATCTTAAATCATTGCGTGGTTTCCTTGGATTAACAGGATACTACCGCAAGTTCATCCAAGGGTATGGTACTATCAGCAAACCATTGACACAATTACTCAAAAAAGACTCCTTTCAGTGGAACAACGAAGCTGAAAACGCCTGGCAGTCATTGAAGGTTGCAATGATTTCTGCTCCTGTCTTGGCTTTACCAAATTTCAACCAACCCTTTGTCTTGGAAACTGATGCAAGTGACAAAGGGATTGGCGCCGTCCTTGCACAATCTGGCAGACCCCTGGCTTATTGCAGCAGAGCTTTTGGCCAAAGACAACTCAACTTATCAACTTACGAGAAGGAGCTCTTAGCTATTGTTCTTGCTGTCAAGAAATGGTACAATTACCTCCAAGGTCAGTCCTTTATTATACGAACTGATCAACATGCCATCAAGCACTTGCTGGAACAGAGGCTTCACACCATGTTACAACATAAAATGACAGCCATGTTACTCGGGCTTGACTACACTGTCCAGTACAAACCTAGAATCGATAATAAGGCGGCTGATGCACTTTCCAGACTTGGCCCCGAGATCTCTGCTCAATGTCATGGCATCAGTACATGTCAAACTGATTGGCTCAATGAAGTACTAGCCAGTTATGCAGCTGATCCAATACTGAAAAATATCATCCAGGCCAAGACAGTTGACAAAAATGCATACCCAGATTATCAACTTCTCAATGGTTTATTGAGACGCAAAAACAGGATCTGCATTGGTAAGAATTCTCCTCTGAGACAACAGATTATTTCAGTCCTCCATGATTCTCCAATCGGTGGACATTCAGGCATTCAGGTAACATTTACCCGAGTAAAACACTACTTCATATGGCCTGGTATGCGAAATGATATTGCATAATGGATTGGTAGATGTGAGATTTGTGTTACATGTAAGCCAGACCTATCCTCACACGCTGGATTACTACAGCCCTTGCAAATTTCTCAATCCCCCTAGAGAAGTATCAGTATGGACTTCATTGATCATCTCCCTAAATCTGATGGGTGATCAGTGATACTCGTGGTGGTGGACCGGTTCAGTAAGTATTCCCATTTCATCAGTCTCTCTCATCCTTACTCGGCTGAAGGTGTGGCTAAGATATTCATTGATCATATCTATAAGCTTCATGGATTACCAGAGCAGATCATTTCGGGCAGGGATGCTATCTTTACTAGCACATTCTGGCGGGAGATCATGAATCTGTCAGGAGTTCAATTAGCAACTAGTACGGTTTATCATCCCCAATCCGATGGCCAAACAGAACGTGTAAATCATTGTCTTGAAACTTATTTGAGGTGTATGTGTTTCAGCAGGCCGCATTCCTGGACTAAATGGCTGCCACAAGCTGAATTTTGGTATAATACGTCACACCATTCAGGCATTCAGATGTCACCGTTTAAAGCTCTCTATGGATATGAGGCAAGACATCTCCCACTCCCTTATTTACCAGACAACACAGGCAGTACTGTCACGGCTTTCTTTACGGACAGATCTGAGTTACAAAAATTACTCCACCATAATCTGCGTTTGGCTCAAGAACGTATGAAGCTAAATGCTTATCGCAGTAGGGTTGAGCGCCCGTTTCAACCAGGAGATGAAGTTTACCTGAAGTTACATCCTTACAGACAACACAGTCTTCAATTTCGGAAACACATGAAGCTTTCCCCTAGATTTTTTGGCCCTTACAAGGTTGTGGATCGAATTGGTACAGTTGCATACCATCTGGATTTACCATCTTCATCCAAAATCCACCCGGTCATCCATGTTTCCTTACTCAAGGAAAAGCTGAAAAAGAGTGAACTGCCATCTCCAGAGTTACCAACCTTACTACCCGATGATACTTTTCGTATCTTTCCTCTCTATTTTGAAGTCCAGATCCACCCAAGGAGAAAAGGTCCTTACAGAGCAGGTACTAGTTCAGTGGAACGGCTCAACTCCTGCGCAAGCTACCTGGGAAGACTCTAGCTTCATAAAGGAGAAATTCCCTAACATATATCCTTGGGGTCAAGGATTTCAAAATGAAGGGGATATTGTTACAACCCAGTAGGGAAATCGAAGATCACGGAGCAATCGAAGAACAAAACACAATGAGAAGAACGAAGAAGTTGAAAAAGGCGTAAACCTGTAGGACTCGGTGAAAAACAGAGGATGAAAAGTTAAAGAAGGAAGCAGAGCTGGATTGAAGTTGAAGTTGAAGTCAGTTAATTTAGTTAATTTTAAAGATGCAATTTACTTATTAAATCGTTGAATGAGTCGGAGTTGGTTTAGAAGTAGTGTTTGGTTAAGAAAGACGTGTTGCGCCTTTCTAGCAATTAAGAAGACGTGTCTTTATTAAGTTATGGGCCGAATCATGGGTAAGTGGGCTAGGCTCTTTTATTTCCTTTAAATACCAGCGTCAGTCATGTACAGAGTATGAAAGATATGAATTGAATTCCTCTTCTTCCTCTGATCTTCCCTCTTCTTCGTCTCTATATCGATCTGTGAACTGTGGATATTAAGTAACCTTCGACAGAAGCGTTACATACAGTCGCTACGCACAGAAGAATCAGAAGTTACTGGCGGAGAAGTGGCTACCAGAGGCTCAGCTGCGGAGGGCGGAGGAGAAAAGGGGGGGCGGTGGTGCTACCGTCGATTGCTGAAGGATTCCCTCGACGTCGCCGTTTCTGGAGGCTGAAGATCGCGCCGAGGCTCAAGCTCAAGTTCCGTTTCTCGCCGAAGAAATTCCTCATCGGTTTGCTGGACGAGAACGTTAATATGATGCTTAAACTTGCGAATACGCGGTTAATAAGCGGCAGATTTAGCGGAGGTTACGCCGCCGATGGGCTGAGGGTGGCGGGAGGTCGATTAAGGAGTACGACGAACGGATGATTGTGGAGATTTACAAATCGATTGTGATGGCGCAAGGGCAAATTGTGCACCGCGAAGCGGCGTCGATTGGATCCGAAATTGCCTGCAAACGGTAACTTGTTTTCTTTGACTCTTTTTACTGTAGTTGATATTTCAGTTTCCACCGAATACTCAGCAATAAAAGTTCCTAAAAGTTCCATTTCGAGTTATTTGCTCGACTTGGACAATGAAGTTCTTAATGAATCTTTGAATCTTGAATCTCGAATCCCGATTGGCCGATAATTGCATGAATTGAGGTTCTGTTTATTTTTCCATTCGCCATTGCTAAATCACTTCATGGGCTTGCAAATGCAATTGGGGTGCTTCGGGACCATATTTCTCTGATACAGTTGAATTTTTTTAGGGGCTACAAAATTTTTAGGGGTATTTAACAAAAAAAAAAATTTAGTGGTGAAAATAAAATATTTTTTTTTTTAAAGAAATATAATTTTCCAAAATTCGTCATTACTGTCAGGCTCAGAAACAAGAGAGTTACAAAAATAAGTTATGAGTTCTGGATTACCAATGCCCGGGTCTATTTTCACGGGAGAGGAGAGGTATACAAGTGTTGTCCTTCTACATCACATCAGTCAATAGGGCGTTCCGTCCATCTTTCAAAATCTGAAAATGTGAGCAGTAAGTTTGCATTCTCTTCCAATGTGAAGCAATAGAGAAAATCGGAAATGCTATAGCGCGCACGAAGAGAATTCGCCTAATGATGAATGGTCACGTCATCTCTTCCACGTCAGCTTAATTTTTCCGGCCAAATTTTCGACAGAATCTCTGGCAAATTATTTCGAAGGGTTTTCGCCAAAACATATCGAACGAGTTTCTGCCAAACCACCTCACCCGCTTCGCATCCGTTGTGCCTCCTTCGGTCAGATTTGTTCTATTTCTCGCTTCTTTTGGCAGATTGGTTGGTGCCTCCATCTCATCCGTGGAATCTCTAGGGTTTTTTACCACATCCCGCTTCTCCTCCATCTCAGCTGTGGAATTCACGGGTTGAGGACCAAAGGCAGGGAATTGATGGGTTTAGGCTACCAAGCGTCCATGGAGAGCACTGAAAGTGACTAAACTACCTTCTCCTTGTGATTCGGTGCTTGGGTTTGGCACAGAGTTGGATTTTTTTCGTGGTTGGATACATACACAGAAACCGCGCTATATTCATTGGAAAAATCTTCATTCCAAAATTTCTCTAGTTAGTTGTTGAAGTTTATTTAGCTTTGAATAATGAATTACGTCTGCCATTATACTCTACACTGTTGTTTACGGTTTTAGGTACTAAATTGACTTTGCACTTCAGATGTCATTTTGTTTATTAGCCATAAAGAGTCGGTTAATTGTATTGTTCCATCTTCAAGATTGACTGGGGAATGCAGTTGTCGTTGCTATGAGAATTTCAGGTGGAAATTTTCTTTCCAACTCTTGGGGTGCAGTTTAAGATTTTTTGCAGTGATGTAAGTTTCTTTGCAGTGATAGTACGGGGTGACATCAAAGTCTTGTAGTTTCTTTGGAAACCATCTGCTTGAGGAAAGTTGCTGCAGATTTTAAATGCTTCAGTTTTAGTTATAGGCTGCTGATACAAGTATACAACACAAGCTTAGTTTCTTTATTGTTCAAAGTCAGGCTTTGTAAGTAGAACATCCGTTAAGATTTGATTGCCACCGTTACGTTACGTACAGATTCTTTTCTTCACTCTCATGATCTTATTTATCTTTATATTTTTTTTCCAGAGAATAATTAGCTAATTAATACTTGTAAAAAAAAATTAACACCCTACTGTTAAATTTAATAGTAAATATGCTGAGGTGAGGTGTATACTTTCTCACACGTCAGCGTCAGCATACTAACGAAACAAATACATTGCAATTTGCAAGTCACATTAATAACAGTGCTGCTGCTGCCAATGCCCAATTGCCATCCTCACCACTCCACCTCCAGGCTCCAGCTGCTGCCCGCCTTCTCCATGGCGTCCCTCCTCCTTCTTTCGAGGAAGTCAACTACAGCAGCCTCCTTCCTATTCCGTAAAATGTCTCTCTCTGCTGTTTTGTCCACTCTCTGCACAAAGAGCAGGAATTCCCCATTTGCAGAGCCAACCCGCAGTCCCCCGTCGGCCAAGAAGGTGCCTTTTGAGGTCACTGCGCACGGGATTACGCGGGGAGACCCCTATCGTTGGATGTCCGACATCAACGACCCGGATTTTGTCCGGTACATTGACAAAGAAAACTCCTATGCAGAGGCATTTATGCGAGACACCGAAGAATGGCAGAGGATTCTCTACTCGGAGATGGTTGCCAGAATGCCATCAAAGATTACTACCCCACCTGAACCCTGGGGGCCCTGGTTCGTAATTTCACTATATTTTGTCTAATTACTTAATTGAGTAAATGCGATTCCGGTATGTAGAATGAGTGAAGAGTAGTTTGTATATCGTCCACTGCGTGAACTTAAAACTTCAAGTGCTTTAGACTGTTGCTTTTAGGGGAGGTTGAGGTGATAGAGTATATTCCTTAATGAAATACGGTGTTCCAATGTGTAAAAAATGATATTTTTCATAATACTGATGACTTAGATTAGGTTCTAATTGGCTAGTTAAGGACTTTGTGTTTTTTTTAGCGAAGAGGTTGACACTGAAACCATGTGGCAATATGAATCCATGAATATTATGTATTCCATTGGCGTTCAGAATATACGTGCTTGCCTTACAATCTATCTAAAGAAAGCTTTGACGTTATTTATGAATTCTTTGTGGCCTTAAATAGGTTTTACTACCAGTGCATCCCAGAGGGGAAGGAGTACCCGGTATTATATAGGAAATTTGCATTAGAAAATGAAGGCTGGGCAAGCACTGTATTAAATGGTTGCAGAGGAGGATCTGGGAGAAGCCAAGTTTTACTAGACTGGAATGAGATAGCAGAAGAACAAGGCACACTCTTTCAGCTAACAAATTCTAATTTATGTATCGCTATTTACAAGTATATGCTTAGAAATTACAGAAATTTATCTTGTAGGATATGTCCATGTGGGTGCATGCAGAATATCACCAGACCACAATTTTGTTGCATATACGGTTGACACCACAGGGCATGAACAATTTCAGCTTCGAGTTAAGGACCTCCGAACCAACACTCTTTTCCACCAACCAAGAGTAGATGGTGTCATGAGTTTGGCTTGGGCCCAGGATAGTCGTACTTTGTTCTATACATTATGTGATCAGAACCAACGACCTTACAGGCAAGCACCATAAGAAAATATTATCTGCATGTTATTTTGTTATGAAATTGAGAATGTTTTAAAAGTTTGTGTGATATCAGGGTGTTGTGTACCACATTAGGCTCATGTTCCAGGGATGATGCTATAGTACTTACAGAAGATGATACTTGCTGCTGCGTGGACATTACAAGTACAAAAGATGGCAAGTTTGTAACAGTGAATTCTAATTCAAGGACATCTTCTGAGGAAGGAATTATGTTTCACTTCTGTTGTCTCCATGTAGTAATGAGAAATTTGTAAGTATTTCCTGGTGTTGTAGTTAATTAATCTTCTTTATACTGTGCAGGTTTATGTTATAAATGCAACCAATCCACAAGTTGGGTTGCAGAGGTTCTGTAAACGCACATCTAGAGTCCAATACTTTTTGGAACATCATGATCGGACTTTCTATGTTCTCACTAATGCTCCTACAAGTAAATGTAGCCCGGATTATGGTTAATTATTTAGCCCACTGTGGAGATGAGAATGTGCAGTCGGCTAACTTAAGGACTGGTATCTAATTGTGTTGTATTACCAGCAGGGGAAGATGGGCAAGAAATTTGACCTGAAGAAGAAGGAGGAGGAGATTCAGAAGCTGCAGGAGAAGTATGGCATTGGTACTTCTGCTTCCAGAGATTAGGAAGTGTTCTGAAGTTGTGAACAGTCTGACCAATATCCTGAAAGTGGTCTTAGATGGTGAAATTCAGTTCTTATTTGGATGATTGTCTGTGTTGTAAGAATTTGAATCCTTGGTACAAGGAATTCAGTTAAATACTTTAATCTTAATTTTCCCTTGTTAACCCTGTAGTCTCAAGTCATACCTTTGGTTAAAGTTGAGAGTCTCTAACATAGTACAAAGTTGTTCGAAACTGTGCAGCTCTTTTTGCTTGGCTAGGAAGATGACTGAAGCTTCTAGTTGCTCGATTTTCTGAACGAGGGATTACAACAGGAGAGATGTGAGGGTTAAAAGGGGCGAGTTTATAAAATAACAATAAAAAAAGTGCACTAGTTCAATATGATTTTATTACTTTATTCGTTTATGGGCTATAACTGCTTGATTAGGTTATGATATTTTATAATTGAATTGGATAATTGAATAATAAGATAAAAAAAAATTGTAATTAATTTTTGTTTTCTTCAATTAATCAAAAGTTAATGAATTATTGAATCGAATAATTAAATTTTGTTAGATATTCTTATGAAACAATATCATTTTAAAAATAAAATAAAAAATAGTTTTTGATCATAACTAAACGAACGGAATATTCGGATCTTTGGCGCAGCCATATTTTTTTTATATTCGAATTTGTTTTCACCCATACTTTCATTTTAAATAAATTCAACAATAAAAATAAAATAAAAAGTGGGAGGGGGCTTGTCAGACAGCTACAAGGCCATCCAGACCAGCCCTGAGGCTAGTAGGAACGATCCTCAACCGCACCAGAGGCTCGGAAACCGAACCAAAGGAGCTACTATTCACGCTCGGGCCCCGTAGCCATGTGTCATCGTTCAAGCTTGGTTTCTTGTCTCTTTTTATCTCAAGAAGACAGAGGTACGAGCCTATAGAACAGATCCTGTTCAAGTAAGGTCGTATTCTGCCCTCTGTAGAAGCGAATATAAATACTGGTTCTCTGTTTTGTGAGTTACCGGTGTGGGATACAAACCGGCATAATTGTCAGGAATCGTCAAGCCCATGTTGCGGCCCAGAGGCCGTTAATAAGAATGACATGGAATACTAGGATTAGGATATATTGAAATTGTTTGTATAAATTATTCTATTGCAATATTGTTTGTTCTCATTATTCAGAATGGTGATAAAATTTGATTATTGATTAAGCTTAAACTAATATATAGAGAGAGAGAGAGAGAGCAATTCAAGTGTTTATTCAATTAAATATTTTAGTTCAGACTTATTTGGTCTTACCATATTCTAGTTGATGGGGGCAGGGCACAACATGAATCTATCATTATATGATTCAATCACTGAGTACATGAAGAGGGGCGAGAAAATAAAATCACTATCATCCTTTGAAGCACATAAATATTTACGAAAGTCCAAACAACCCCATCCTAAACCAATCCCAAAATGAATATTGAAATGAATGGATTTGGAATAGAATTTCATCTATATCCATGTGAATCTCAGCACAATATCCTTAGTAGTTGATCTCACCCTATCCATCTCTCATATAGTTTGGTACTGAAGACTGAAGTTGTGAACATTTTGACAAAGGTCCTGAAAGTGGTCTCAAATGGTGAAATTTAGTTCTTATTTGGATGGATTTTCTGTTTTGTAAGAATCTGAATCCTTGTTACGAGGAATTCAGGAATCTCATATGACAGAGTTGCTTAAAAGAAAAGAGTACAATTAAAGGCTTCAGTAATTCATCGATGGCAGCAATATTCAGCTGTACATTGTCGTTTGCTATGGACGTCCAAATCATGACAAGATACAAAGGGGAGATCGATCGATCGATCTATATATATATATCAAATCAAACCGTGGATCAATGAGAAAATTTGAAATACAGAACAAGGAGGATGGCAAGGACAAGTGCAACAATTATGGAGCCAACAATCCACTTATTCCGGCTTAACCTTCGAGACATGGAAGTCAAGACCTTTTTACTTTTATCAATGGCACTGTCCACATCAGAAAGCTGCATACACAAAGGAAAAATAAGGAATCATGGATTGTTAGAGATGGAAGATGCATCATTATGTATGAAACAAGTAGCGTTTTAATGAGATTCGAGATAATATGTCTGAATATTCCGATTTCCCTGCCGGGTCGACGCACTACAGATGTAGTAATACTAATAAACGGAAATCCTAGCCCTAAAGTGAATATCCAGACAGCAAAGGAAGATGAACATTATAAAGGGTCAATCTAAATGAAATAGTCCAACCAGTTCCACCATTGTTCTAATCCATCAAATCTCCAAGAAGAATGAATTTCGTCTTAAGGAAGTAATACAAAGAAAAGAAAAACAGAAGTCGAACTTCAAATCCGTAAAGATCGCCACTCGCACAAACAGAACAACGAATCATCCACACAACACAACTGATAGTGAAAACTTCACACTCCTGATCAAGTAAAGACACACTAAAAAATAGAAATTTGGGGGCAATTTGGGGGCAATTGGAAGAGGCGAACCGAAGAGTCGATTCGTCGAAGTCGAATGAAGCAACGAACTGAACTCGTGAACTGAATCTGCGCTGCGTGCCTGCGTCGAGGAACTGAAGCTGCGCTGCGTCTGCGACTCTGCGTCGAGCTCGAGGAGAGGAACTGAGGCTGCGGCTGCGCTGCGTCGAATTGGAGCCTTGGAGGAGTAAGGCGGACTGGCGGAGTCTGGATCTGGAGAACAGCCGAACAGGAGAACTAATCAACTAACCCTAAAAAAAAATTAAAACATTTAGAATAAAAAAAAAACGCTTATCGGGTATTACCCGAAAATACAAATCCGTTACCCGGTACCGACCCGATACCCGACGGGAAATCATATAGCCTTCCCGATACCGTCCCGAATTCCCGATTATCCGAAATTTTCGGGTAATCGGGAATTCGGGATTCGGGTTTCCCGATACCCGATACGGGACCGAACCGTTTGGCCACCCTTACATAGATGTAAATTGAGGCGGTAAAAGTACTTTTATACTGCGTAGTAATAATTAGGGATAAGGGGAGGAGTCTGGGCCTGTGGGGGGCTGACCACTGAAGTTACATTCACTTTTTACTCTTTTAAAAAAGAAAAGTGAGAAACTTCAAACATATTTTGGGAGGAAGTGGAGCGGATATAGACACGAAGGCACCAACAGAATCAGGAGGGCAAACACAAGCAAGTAGAGTTTGTGGGCTTATTGCAAATTGAGGAAACCAGATTTCCCCACCACTCGAGTTTTTTTTCGTCTTTTTGGGAGAGGATCCTCTGAATCACAGCGCGTATATTTGTTCAGCTTGTTTTGTTGCTCAACCCTGGTTGCCTTGTTTTCACCAACTCCCGCATCTGCTCGTTACATGGTTCTGGAAAGCTTGGTTCTTCGCAAGTTTTGGGACGAATTCCGGATCTGGGATTGCTTCTACATCTTAAAATTGGTGGGGTTTACTGTACTTCAGAAAAATTGTATGATTGTCCTTCTTCGCTGTTTGGTTTATGCCGATACTTTTAAAGTCTGTTGATTTTATTGATTATCGTACATGGGGTTTCTTGAGCTAAGATAGTTGGTCTTACATCCTGTAGCTTGACTGCAGCTTTTTACTACTTTTTTTCTTCTTCTGCTTAGTGAAGTTTAAGTTTGAATTTTCCGTGTCCTTGTCTGCTGTTTGGTCTTCTTTTTCTGATTTCACTCGAAAAAATTATGAAATTTCCTGTTTTTTTTTTGTGTGTTTGAACTTTCCAGGCCGTTGTTGAACTTTCTGATCCAGCATAATTTGTGAGGCATTAAAGATATTGAGGCTGCAGGCATTCTCAGAATGCTCTTTGGGGCTCTGATTTCATGAGAAAATCCCCAAATATGCGTGTTTTTTCATGTATCCGTCATTTTCCTACTTGACCTACTTGTTGGTGAAATTCTTGTAGTCTGTTGACTTCATCTGTGGTTTCGGGTGCTTATATATTAGAAGAGATCAAATTCTGTAACTCAAAGCCCTCCCATGTGTGGGATGGAAAAGGTCTACAAGCCAGTTATATTCCGGGTTGCTGGACCTCGAGCCTGAGGTTCTTATAGTTTTTTTCCTGATTTATTCTAGTTTGAGCTTTACATGGCAGTTACCAAGAGCAACAGCCATGCTGAACTGCTGCCATGTTCATGTCATTGTTATAGAGTCGCGGGTTTGAGAGAAACTATTTTAGATGGCAAAGAGACTGCAACCTTACTTGATCAATATGTTCTTGGAGAACAATTGGGCTTGGGACAGTTTGGCGTGATAAGGGAATGTGTTGACAGATTCAGTGGTGAGGTTCTCGCTTGCAAATCTATTGCTAAAGACAGGCTAGTTACTCCAGAAGATGCACATAGCATCAAACTTGAGATTGAAATCATGACTAGGCTTTCAGGGCATTCTAATGTGGTAGATCTCAAAGCTGTTTATGAGGAGGAAGATTATGTGCATCTTGTGATGGAGCTTTGTGCTGGAGGCGA
>JAOWBN010000023.1:222508-233082 GCA_028565015.1 Pinguicula moranensis | reverse complement strand
CGGCTGCGTGGATTAAACAGATGGTGAACAAGCACAAGACCATCAAAGGGAAAAAGGGACTACTAATCTTCATTATGCGATATCGACATAATATGAAGAGATTGTATGTAGATTGATTTGTCATTTAAGCTGTTCAAAGAAAATTTATACACGGGTATGAGGAGTTAGGTGGCTACGCGACTGTAAAATGACACATCAAAACAAATAAAATGTTGGAATGTTTTATGTACATTTGTCAACATCAATAAATAATAAAATATTATTTGAATTGTTATAAATATTTTTATAACGTTTATATAATACAAATATTTTCTACTCATATAAATAAGTTACGTGCTTATTCATTCGATATAAGAGATGTATCGAATATACGATATTTCTCTGTCTATATAACTAAAATCATCCAAGAGGCAAAGATTTGATGCATGAAAACTTAAAAGAAACTCTGGTAGACTTATTATCCGGACAAACGATTCGATGACGCTTTCGTAAAAGGTAATATTTAAATTTGTTACATTTAAATTTAATATTACATTTATTAATTACACGAACGAAACGACTGAAAGGAGCAGTGTGGCAGATCTTAATTGGACAAACAAAGGAAAGCGGGGCCCATGCAGGAATAAGTCAAAAGAGAAGAAGAAGAAGCCAACAACTTCTTCAAGTTTTTAACATGTTTTTTTATACAATTGTATTTATTTCCTTTACTTGCGTCAAGAGTTAGTCGTGCTCATTTTCACGACCTCAGAGCATGATTAATTTTAAGTGGGTGGGTTGGGTCAGCAATTAATTTTATAAAGATCAGTGGGTTGGGCCAATGAAAAATAAATGGGTTGTAAGGGGGTAAAATAAAAAAAATTAAAAATTAGAAGTAAAATTTATTTTATTTCTTGGGGGAGCATGGCCCCGTTGTCCCATCCCTCTGCCTTTGTTTCTGGATAAATTGTATGGCTTTATGCAACCTGCAACCAGGGGCGGAGGCAGGGGGGACCAGGGGGGCCATGGTCCCCCCAAGATTAAAAAAAAATTATTTATACATGTCTTTTTTTTTTATTTTGGGTTTGGTCCCCCTTGAATGTATAAATTGTACATGGTTATTGGAAGTAACAAAACGCTCTCTGGCCCATTTGGTTTACAAGTTCCTAGAATTTTAAGTTTCGGTAGACGGCGAAAGATCGAACCTCACAACGCTGTTTTTCTATTTTTTTATGAAAATTATAAAGAACGAAATGAGACAGACAGATTTCGATCCATTGGCTACAAATTTGAATGTCAAATCACAACCACCGCAGGTACTTTATATTACATTAAGATTTTATTAAGTAATAAGGACTTATTTATATTGTCATATTTTATGTATTTGACCAAGTACAAGTTATAATTGGTGCTACTATTTTATTTTTTCTCTACAACCCAAATAATCATTATGATTTTCTAAAATTTAAATTTTTAAATTTGTTTATATTCTAAACAAATTTATTATTTGTGCAAAATTAGGGAGACAATAATTATTACTATTATTATCTATAATAAAAAATTTAATAAAAATATTATTAAAATAATATGTTTATCAAAAATAATATTTTTATAAAAAATATTATAGAAAATAACAGTAATATTAATCTTTTTTTTCCTACCATAATATCTAAACGTACATAACCGATTAGACCAATTTCAACATGACCCCGATCCAGTTTGCTCAAACTCAGAAAATTTGGCCCCCCCTCGCTTAAAATCCTGGTTCCGCCCCTGTGTGTACTTATTACAGGAGTGTTTTGTGCAGCCTTCATATGCTTATAATTGGCTTATAAGAAACTTTTTTTCAAAAAATGATGAGTTATTTTTTTAAAAAATGTACTTATAAGCTAATTATAATTTTAAGAAGGCTGCGCAAAACAGGGCTACATCTTCTTTCATGTTAAATGGCTTTGTATTAGAATGAGAAAGTCATAAATGTTCTAAAATATTTTATCTACTGATCGCATCATTTAAAATTATTTAAATAAATAAATAAATATATATAATTACTATTTTTATTAGGGGGTGCCGCCCCCTACGCCGTGGATCCTCCACTAATCATCAAAATTCAAACGCCTCCTCATAAGTCACATCACAAGGGTGGGCAATAAGTTCGTTTTTGGACCAAACCTACCATTAACTACCACTGACCAACCACTGCACTTCCTAACTGGTGTAGGTGGGAAGTATTTCTCCTACCAATCTCCCGCTAAAACAAACCAATCGGCAATCGCCACTCTGTAGTCTGTACTAACCTAACCAATATAGGCTATAATGATTAAATCTCAATGTTCCATCTACGTTATGCTCGCTTGAACTATAAGTATGGATAACTGGCTCCAAGTTTTCAGATTGGGTTGAAAAGCAGTTGCCATCTGTCTCCTACATCAGAAACTAGAAAGTTTGTCTGCAGACTTCATTGGGTAACGATCTTGGGTTTCTACTGTCTGTCTGTCTTTGTTATTCTACCGTTATTCATCGAGCTAGCTGTTGCGAATTGAGTGCCTGTATTGATTTTGTTTAGATATTAGGGTTCTTGATTTTGATGTGGAGAAACGTGGATCTGGGGGTGATTTGAATTCTTTGATGGCTGGATCTTTGAAATCAGGTTTGAGAAAATGGCGAGGAAGAAGATCAGGGAGTATGATTCCAAGAGATTGTTGAACGAGCATTTCAAGAGGGTTTCAGGGTCGGAATTGGAGATCAAATCTGCTCAAGTGAGTCCTTATTTTACATTGTTTGAAGGGTTATTAGATCCTTCCTCGTCTGTTCAGCAGTCACTCTGTGTAGTCTCCTTATGTGACTGTTGCAGCCAATTTTGACGATTTCTGATACACGATTTATGCGCGTGTATTTAACAAAATCAAGAAGGAATTGTATCGACCCTCCTGTAAAAAAGAAGAAATGGAAAGGCAGGTTAATGCCTTGATAAACATAGAAGCAATGTGCATCCATTGGAGTGCTTGTTGTTAACCTAAATCTTTTGCCATACATATATGTTGTGCTGGTCTGGTAGATGGAACCACAGTCAGTTGAACCATACAGTGAATCTATTTTTGATAACATGTAGTTCATCTTATTTCTCTCTTTTTCAGCTTAGGATCTATAAGTTACATAAACATCCACAATATTTTAGAAAAGAAGTGTCAGCTAGCAATGGCTATGAATAAACTTTAAGACTGCTGAATTCTTCTTGGGTCTTACGGAAGGGCTCTTGGGACTTGGTGCATGTGGACCTGTTCTCAAAATAACAGAGCTTCTAAGGATGACTATGAACTCAAGAAATGGAATGCTTTGGAAGAAACTACTATAAAAAAAGAATAAAAAACATTGCCAAAACATTATGTATTTTCTGAAATGCTGTCAACTTGCGATGCTTAACTGAGAGATACCCTTCGCGTCCTGTTCAGTAATCAAATATTTATCATGATGGTGTTTAGGTCACCAAGTCTACTGATCTCAAAGAACTAGCAGATAAGGAACCATGGCTCTCATCAACAAAACTGGTGGTTAAACCAGATATGCTATTTGGGAAACGTGGGAAAAGTGGTCTTGTTGCTTTGAACCTTGATTTGGCAGGTGTTGATGCTTTCGTGAAGGAGCGGCTTGGCAAAGAGGTACTTAGTGATTTCTGTCATCTGCTGCACTAGTTCTACATTTATACAGACAAATTCTATGTCATTGCAAAACATAGTTAAGTGCATGTGATTTGCGCAGTTCACTTGTAATTAATTAACTTTCTTGTTCATTGCAAATGAAGCTGGAAGAGTCATCATTGATAATTCTTTTAGCTTTATGCTAATAATGGACTAGAGTAAAATGACGCTATTAAATTCCAGTGCTTCTATTTAGTGAATTTGCTGGAATTGAATACATCAAATGATGCAATGCATGTTGGGTCGCAACGGAAACGGCCTCTTTGTGTAATTCCAAGTGTAAGGCCGCGTACATCTAACCCTCCCAGACCCCAACTTAGTTGGGAATATATTGGGTATGTTGTGGATTGTGGACTTGTAATTAACTTTCATTGACGTACTTTGGGTGTGACCAGGTGGAGATGGGAGGCTGCAAAGGACCCATTACTACATTCATTGTTGAACCATTTGTTCTTCATAATGAGGAATTCTACCTAAACATTGTCTCTGAGAGGCTTGGCTGTAGTATTAGCTTCTCAGAATGTGGAGGAATTGATATTGAAGAAAACTGGGACAAGGTAGCGGTCAGCATGTTGCTTTTCTTTTCCCTTGATATGCCTGTCACCTAGGCAAATGAAAAAGACATATTTGACATAATTTTTGATTGCTTAATCCCTAATCTTAATTGAATTTGTGGTATTATTTCTATCCGTTCAGGTGAAATCTATCTTTGTTCCTACAAATATCCCCTTTACATCAGAACTAAGTGCTCCACTTGTGGCAACACTCCCCTTGGAGGTACAATTTTTTGCCTTGAGCATCTTGCAGTTTTTGCCCCATGTATGAGCACTGCTGATTCGAACTTCTTTTATGTTGGACAGATCAAACCTCTAATTAAGGAGTTCATCAAAGTTGTCTACACTGTATTTTCAGGTACGCCCTGAAATTTTAACAAATTATTGGCTTTGAAAAGTATTCAAGGACCACCTATCAGAAATGAGGTATTTTGTTTTAACTTAGATTTGGACTTCACTTTCCTCGAGATGAATCCCTTCACCCTGGTCAATGGAAAGCCTTATCCATTGGACATGCGAGGCGAGCTTGATGACACTGCTGCTTTCAAGAATTTCAAAAAGTAATACCATTTTCTTTATGAACTGATTTCCGTTTCTGTGCTAACCACATGACTCTTGCAGATGGGGGAACATCGAATTCCCATTGCCGTTCGGACGAGTCATGAATCCTTCAGAAAACTACATTCACGGACTTGATGAAAAGGTTGTCACTCGTAACTCTTAAGTTCTCCCTGTTTAATTCTGCTGCGATAGCTTATGTACTCTTTTATTCTTGCTTGCATCAGACTAGTGCTTCTCTGAAGTTCACTGTTCTGAACCCCAAAGGACGGATCTGGACTATGGTTGCTGGAGGTGGAGCAAGTGTCATCTATGCAGATACAGTTCGATCCTCAACTCCATATATCATACTCTCTACTTTTTCCAATTTGCTTAGTTTGATGAAAGCCTTGTGCAGGTTGGAGATCTGGGATATGCTTCTGAGCTTGGAAACTATGCAGAATACAGCGGAGCTCCCAACGAAGAGGAGGTCTTGCAGTATGCACGAGTTGTCATTGATGTGAGAATTGCATTCTTATGCCAGAACAAAGAACTTCATCTAATCATTTGTTTCTATCACATGAGAAATGAAATGTCACCAAATTTACCAAATTTTTGCAGTGTGCAACTGCAGACCCTGATGGCCTGAAGAGAGCTCTTGTGATCGGTGGTGGAATAGCCAACTTCACTGACGTTGCAGCAACATTCAGTGGCATTATCCGAGCTCTGAAAGAGAAGGTAGAGTGAAAATTCATCCTCGTATGATATTTTCATCAGAAGATCGAGGTTGTAACCAATCAGGCTCTCTCGTAACAGGAATCAAAGCTTAAGGCTGCTAGAATGCATTTATACGTCAGAAGAGGAGGCCCGAATTACCAAAACGGCCTTGCAAGAATGAGAACCCTTGCAGAGGAAATTGGCCTTCCAATTGAGGTAAACTATCAGACAAAAAACTCATTCCTCTGTTGAAACCTGAAGTGAAACAAAAACTTCTTCTCTGTTTTGTTTTCAAGGAATTTAAGGTAAACTTTATGATTCTTTGTGGTTTAGGTGTACGGACCAGAGGCAACCATGACCGGGATTTGCAAGCAAGCTATTGAGTGCATCAGTGCAGCTGCATGAAGTTAAAAACAGCTGAACTATTGATCTTCTTTATACTCTTTGCTTTCCTCAAACTTGGTTCAAATTTGTACTAAACAAAATATTCTTTTCCTAGGAGTTATCATGTAACTGGACCTGGTTAAGAGAAAAAAAAAATGTCCCACTGAAAGATGTGAACATTCTTTACATAGCTGAAATTGGTGACTTTCTGTATTTCTACTGCACATTTTTACCGTTCAACTAGACCAATCTACTGGCCTCTGATTGGGCCTATTAGATTAAGAATCTACTATTTGAGATTTATATCTTATTCATGTCAAATGTTATACTTGAGGAATGATATGGCGCACACCATCACGCGCACGACAGGGGCGAAATGATTATTTTGCCCTTGTGTTTAATACTGTCACGGATTTCAACACAATAGCAAAATAGTCATTTTTCCGCGTGATATATCTTGCGCCATATCATTTCTCGTTGTGCTTTAATTTCAAGCATGCTCTGCTCTTTAATTTCTGGTCACGTGCATTTAATACCAAACAGAGCCGTATCCTTGTTGACAACTGTGCTATTTATAAATAAAGTTGGTTAACGTACTAATTTGACCAGTATCAGCAATCATAAACTTTGTCAACGTTTTATGATCACAGTAATAAAAGCTGCTGTCATAAAAGCCCCAAAACAGACCATATTTGAGTAGAGTTCAAATTTTATATTCCTAATTTCCCAATACAAAACGTGTTCAAACTTTCAAACTACAGACTTTGACCCCACAGATAAACTGCAACTGTAGAAGGTTTTTGCAGTCTTTTGACTAATCCAGAATTTGCAGTAGTCATTATCACCTATCAAACTCCCGGAGTTTGCAGACTTGCAGTTAAGCAAACACTGTTACAGAGAAAGCTCGTTTTCATTTTTAAGCTTCAAGTGACACTGATGTCAGATGACAATGCAGTATTTGTTGAGAGAGTTTCAAATTCAGAATGCCATGAAACAGGTGCAGTGTTCAACAAAACCACAATGGGAGGTGGAATTCTTGGAGGGTCAAAAGGAGATGGTTTTGTTTCTTGCTCTTTGAAGAGGAAGAGGCCTCCCAAGATTAAAATCCCAAATGTTCTTGGCGAGATTTCTGCTGATACCTTCGAGGGACGTAGTATACTCAGGCAAGGTGATCAAGCTATGTGCTTTGCTGATTCCGGGGTCGCTGTTTTTTCTGTACAAGGCAAGAAAACTTTCATGGAAGATGCATATAAGGTGTTCTCTTCTCCAAATGGCAATACGGTATTGAAAAAAAGTGTTCTTTTATTGTGTACTATTTTGTTAGACGTTTTGTTTCACTGCTGGACTAAGTACTAGCAAGTTTTTGGTTATATATGCTCAGAGTCATAGTTGAAAACTCTTCTATTTGAGGTGGTACCTTAGGATTATGGTGGTATTCTGAAAAGTGGTAGCTTTTGAGATGCAGGGATTTTTTGGAGTATATGATGGACATGGCGGCAGCAATGCTGTTGAATTTGTGGCAGAGAATCTGCACTCGAACATTTTCGATATGTTGCAAAACTCTTGTGAAAATGATGCAAAAGAAGAAGCTGTTAGGCAAGGGTACTTGAAAACAGACAAGGAATTCTTGAAACAGGTACTTGCTGGAATCTATGCCATTTGAGTTCCAGATTCTTTGATCTGTACTTCAATGATCTACAACCATTGGTTGAACACTTGAAGATATTTTATATTAGATACAAGTTATGAAAACAAATTTCTCAGGGCTTGAGTAGCGGCGCCTGTTGTGTGACTGCTTTGATTGAAGGAATGGAGATGGTAATCTCAAACTTAGGAGACTGCAGAGCAGTTCTGTGCAGGAATGGGACTGCGGAAGCCATTACAACTGATCACAAACCGGCACGAGAGGATGAGAGAACAAGAATAGAGGATAAAGTAATTTCCTCTAGAAAACTCAAGGGTTCTTTATAGTCACTCTTATTTGGCAATACTTATATTTCAATTGTTTCCACTCAGGGTGGCTATGTTGCAATGCATCAAGGAACTTGGAGAGTTCATGGATCACTTGCAGTTTCGAGAAGCATAGGAGATGCGCATTTGAAGGACTGGGTGATAGCTGATCCTGATACAAAGGTTATACATTTGACACCAGACATGGAGTTTCTTGTCTTGGCATCTGATGGCCTTTGGCAAGAGGTGATCAAATTCAAATGTGAAATTTCACTAGAAGATTTCAAGTGCTAACATAACTCATATCAGATTCTGCAGTAGCAGATTTTTTTTCCTAAAACTTCATAAGTATATATTGCTATCAAATGTATCAATAAAACTCTGTAGCTGCCTTTGAAATCTCAAAGCTAGCAATGCCTCTTCTCCTTTCCCCTTGTATGTGTATAAAAGCATAACTTTGAGTCTACCATGTATAAGAATTCTGAGCACTTCCGATTTTCGCCCCTGATGCTAGCAAACTTTGCAGGTCAGCAATCAAGAAGCGGTAGATATAATCACACAGTTGTGTTCGAGTGGCAAAAAACAACATACGAGATATTCACCCGCAAAGATGAAGATGAAGACTCATTTCTCAAACGATGAGAACCGTCTCTCAGCTGAGAAATCGAGTCGTGATGGAATGACGGCTGCTTGCAAGAAGCTTGTTAGCCTTGCTGTGAGTAGGGGTAGTTTAGATGACATAACTGTCATGATAGTTAACTTTAAATCATTTTTAAAGGTAGACTCAGTCCTCCCAAAGTTGCTTGAATGAAAATTGTGAATACTACTAGCCTTTGGTTTCTGTGTGCTTAGCAACATAGGCAGCATAACAGATTTTGTTGATATCTTGATACATTATTCATAAACATACAGCCTCACACATCAGCAGAAAAAATATTATGAAAAGTGAGAGATTCTGGTAGACAGTTTCTATTGATTACTTTTTTCTTTTTTGGTAAGTAATACCAGGACTCGAACCCTTGATCTCTACAACGCACTTCACACCCATACACTCATTACAATCACTAGACCAAAAGGACTCCGATATTCTATTGATTTAGTGGACAGTTTCCATCAGTTCATCCTCAATGTAAGGGGTGCCTTTGGCAGGATCTTTTCAAGGGAATTGGAGGATCTGAGTAGGCACCATTTACAATTTGATCAAAAATCCATTTATTAGCAGCCTCAGTATAATGCACCCCATCCCAGTTAATCATGACAGAAGGATCCTTGCATGACTTTCCCACCAGGATTTCTTTTCCATTCACTTTGATTTTTCTCCCACACCAAATATTCTTGTCATAGTTGTACTTTCCACCATGCCCACAACACGCTTGTAGGGGATGCAAAAATCCTGCATTTGAATAAACCACTTTAAACTTCATCAACTCATCCAGGAAAGAAAAGAAGTTGCAAGACAGTTATATATTGCATGCCACAAGACATCTCTTTGTTACCAAGTTGATGTTTTAGACGGCTTCTCCAAAACAACGTTTTGAATTCAAATAAGCAAGGGGTCATTTTAAGTGGTTGAAAATGTTTTCGGAGAAGCTTTCTCTAAAAGCTTCTGTTAAGGTTTTTAAGTTTCAAAATTTGTTCAGTTTTCTCTATTTTTCACCTTTTTTACAAATACTCTAGCAGATTCTCTGATAAGTTGTTTTTGCCTGCTTTCCCTAAATTCTAGCACTTAAAAACCTAGCGGTCTAAAACGTTGCCTAACTAAACTTAGTATCATGCTCAAAAAAATGGATGGAAAATATGTAAGAACAGTAGATTTATGTACCATGTTGTCTGGCATTGCTGATGAGTTCATATTTAACTGAGTAGACATCAACATAGGTTAAGGCTGCTGATGGAAGATCCTTTCTCAGCTGATCAACAACTTCTTTCAGTTTGACGTTGAAGTATTCAGCCACTTCATTAAAAGGGGCTGCACATCCAACCTTATCCAATTGCCCGGTTGAGACCAGAAGACGGTCCATGATGTAAGGCAAACAACCTACTGGACCAGTGTTGTGTATCCAAAATGACCTTCCCCCATTATCATATATAGACTGCATAAAAACAGAAAACAAAACTCCATTGAAAACATAAAGGGCCCAGTTTAATTTTCTAAATAGAAGGCTGGAAGTTTGATAAATGTACATTTTATTAGATTTTACAACATGATGTTACATTCAAGCTAGAAATGAACAAGCATGTATGGGATATACTAGGTGTTAGATATCTGCATCATTTACCTTTAAAATGGTTTTGAACTGATTCAATATGTCTGGAATCTGTGCTCTAACTTGATCAGTTGTCATGTTGAGGAAATAACCGGCTGTCAAGTCATTTTGCCCAATATCGAATGTGTACAAGCCTTGTGAAAAATATTCAGCTTTTGGCAGTAACTCCACAAAAACTCCACCTACAGATGGTAAAGAAAGAAGAAAGATTTAAGACTCTGAGCTCAACTCTAGCATGTCATATGATCAAACAGTGAAAACTACTTATTAACTTCCTTTCTGACCTTGATTGCGGATGAATTGAGACCTGTGCTGGAAATCGTTATATTGATAATATTCCACGTTTAAAGAAATGGGGCTGAAACCACTCTGATGCAGAGTTGTGTTTTGGGGTCTGATGGTTGATCCAGCAGTAGCAAAATTGGCTCCATGAGTGAAGTTGGAGCCTAGTGCATCAAGATATGCACTGAGATATGGTAATCCCAAGCTCT
>JAOWBN010000023.1:183266-199772 GCA_028565015.1 Pinguicula moranensis | reverse complement strand
GAACTAAGATGCAAATAGCTACTAATGGATGCAAATCAGACAAAAAACATGGTTGGCAAGACACTACAGATGAATCCGGAATCCAACAGCTCAATACAAATGAGGAAGAAATTCAATGAAAATACCCAAAAAAATTATGAAAACCACTCTAAAAAATCAAAATTTCATTTCTAGGATGAAAGATAAGGGGTTCTAGACCAACATAATTGTTTTCTCAATTTTTTTGATAAAATAATATGTTTTTGTTAGATTTTTTTTTAAATCCTGTGTTGAGCAGAACATTGCAAGGACTCGGAATGTTAAAACGGAATTGAAAAATGAGACTCCTAAGTCCTTACAGATGGCTCCTGAAAATAGATTCTGACAAACTTTTTGGACTGAAAGGGCAATTTTCGAAATCTGATTTGAAAAGGGGGGACAAGAACGATTAGAATTCAATATACGAATAAATCTCTAAATAAGAATAATTCCAACCTGGCTCTGATATCAAATTATGTGAATTTTTGTTAACGGAAGATAAACGTGGAGTTGAGAACTTATTCTTGTATCAAGAGAAACATACAAATTGAAGAAAATTCAAAATTAACAAAAATAAAAGGATAGATTGTTAAACCCAACAAAGAGTTATACGAAATAGAAGGATGGAAAAGAGCGAAAATGAAAGAAGCGTATTATGTCCGTAGAAACCCAATCAAATATGGAACATCAACCCCTAGCCAACTACTATGCTAGAAACGAATGTACGCCTACCCGAGGATCTACTCTATGATAAATATGAGCATAATAGAATCAACCTTTGCATATACCCTAAGATGCATGCAACCTAATTCTCTTTAGAATAGTAATTCAATAAACAAAGAGATCTCTCTTAAAGCTCATAATGAAATTAACATAAAAAATCTCTTCTGAAAAGAGTGAAATCTGCCTTTAAATATGCTACAATTTTAATGGGCATAGGATTCTAATCCCTAGACTTTATTTGAGCCCATCCTAACTTAGTTTCTAAAAAGTAGGAAATTACCTAATTACATAAAAATTCAAAATTCTAACAAACAAATGGACTAATTTAATTAAAATAGATAATAAGGAAAATGAACATCCTTCTTGACAGCTTCTAGCAGGGGACGTGGTCTCCCACATGTGCAACATATCATATGTTTGATCTGATTTCCATATGTCACATGCAAACTTTTAGTTTGAGAGCAGTATATTCTAAAAATAATAACTCATAATCGGACCGTTCGAATTTGATCTCCTTTTTTCCTCATATGGGTTGAGAAGTTCTCTATCACTGGGTGAAAGTTCAATTCAATCGAAACCTTTTCCAACCTCCGATCGCCTATAAAACTGAGGCTGCGCAATGCTGTGAATCAAATTGTGAATGAACGAAAGCAATTTATTCCAAAATTCATATCTCACGATCGGACCGTTAAAATCCAATCTCATTTGAACAATAAGATGCCCAATAAGTTTTAGAACTCCAGTTAAATTTCCAGATCAATCCAACCATGTTTGTACCTCTGCTTGGAAGAAACTATGAAACTGCGTTTTGTTGTAATTTACATTGACCATGCAAGAATCCATATTCGTTTTGGCCTCCAACATTCATATCATCACCTCACTCCTGGAAAGGATTCGTCCTTGAATTCGAATCTTCATGTGAATTAGAATACTCTGCATAAGCTGATAAGAAGATCAAAATTTCTATCGAATATCATATCATGTGCCTTTGTTATGAAGTCTGCAGAAGCATTAATTTCATTTTAAGGGAACATGTCCTAATCCTTGCTTCTCAGATTGATTTAATAACGAGTTAAAATCCCCAAGTAGATAGTAATGAGAAGGTTTTACTGTTTGCAATTTATCAATAATATTTTCCCATAAATGCCTGTGCTGATTGAAAGGGCCTAGGGAGTAGATAGAGATGATACAGACTGACTGCTTATCTTTGATCCATTTTCCTTCTATCCCTAAAGCCCCTAGGATCTCCCAGCTTCTTAGGAGCTTAAAATAATTTGTATCCCAACTGCATAGAATTCCCTAAAGAGAACTGATATTTCATACCCCAATTGATAACTCCTCATATTGTTTTCATTATCTGTGGGTTAATCTCCTCCATCTTTGTTTCCTGTATCGAGATCTTCTGTATTTTGTGCTTGATGGTTGCTTTCCAGGTATCCTCATGCTTGTGTCTCATCCCCAAACCTCTTATATTATATGATAATAACTGCATTAACCCTCCCTTGTACCTCTTGTGATGACCTCCATGTTATCTTTTGCTCGAGTATGTTCTCATAGTTGTGCATCATATAAAGATTGGTGAACTTACTCAATAGTTGAGCTTCTATCCCCGTGATATTGAGTCCCAATTGTTGCCCAAATTGTAACAGCTCTAATGATTTTCCATCAATTGCTACCAACCTTTTTCCCCATCTGCTCTAGATTGTTGTTGTCGTTTGAGTTCATTAATTTCAACCATTTATTTGGAAATTTGCATATCAAGTGATTGTGATGCTTCTTGTATTAAGTTCTTTCTTAGAATTTCTGCATTCTCACCTTGATGAATTGCTTGACTTTCTTCAATTGTTTCTGGAATATGATGATTGGATGAGGTAGATGGTTGATCATGCCTAACTTCGACTGATGTTGAATTGTTTCCCATAATCCTGCTATGAGACGAGCCCACATTCTTTCTTAAGCATAGAGTTGAGCCTCTCTTTGAAGTAGGCCCTTTACATAAATCCAGTTCAGATTCCCTACTTTTTCCACATATTTTGGGTGAGATTGGCCTAGTCATCTTTGGGATTTCTCTGTCATAATATACATTCTCCGCCGCCATATAATCCTCCGTACTTTGAACTTTTCTCCTTTCCTTTGTCCATGGTAGATACTATAGATGGGCCGACAAGGGATTTGTCGGCTATCTCTAAGATAGAGATTAGGTATTTCTTTACCTAATTAGTGATTTTCGAACAAATTGAGAGAGGGCCAGATATCCATGTACGGAGTAATAACCTTCCCGCCCTGTAGTTGTTTTTCCTCGCAAAATCAATATCCATGAGCATAAATCTTCCCAGCTTTCTAGTTATTCAACGGTAGAATTGATTCCCTTGGCATGATATAGGTACCCCTTCTATTGTTATGCAACAAGACCTTTCCTTTATCTGCGGTTCATCATCAATATTCCAAGGCCCAACTCTTTTGACAAATTTAGCTATCTCATGGTTGGACTCAGAAAGGAATTTGTTCTGCCAGATCTCGTCCTGTAGTAGAATTAGGTAGTTGTTCCAAGTAAATAATGGAGCTATAGATATATCTATGTAACCCAAACCAACCATCATAGCTTGGAAATTTCCGATATCTTTTCCTTCATTTAGTTCAAAAACTTCCGCACAATTCAGCCATGACAGTTCATCTTTAGATGGCCGAAACACCTCCTTATCACTCACTTTTCTTTCTCCGGAGTTACTTTCGGCGATTGAATATCTTTCCTCCTTATTGAAGCTAACCCAACTTGTCTTGCATAACGAGGGTAACTTAGTTTCACCTTGTAGCTTCCGACCCAAATTCCAGCGAGAAGAGTATCCAAATCATAGTATGAGATCTTAAAGGTCACCAAGCCAAATCGGCAACCATTCTTTTCCAACTTAGGAGGGATGTGCGCATATTATTTGAGCTTTTGGATTCTTTTTGCCTTGCTATCAGCTACTTGCTTTTGCCACTCCTCTGATTCTCTCCTTTGGTGAAGTTCATTCCTGCGCATCAGTTGAATATCTCTCGCTCTACGCACCATTGTCCGTAGACTATTTCCTCCAACCAGGATCAGAGAGCTGCCAGAGGTAGTCCTATCGCCAAGCGCACCCAGACGGTATAGAAAAGGCATCTCCAGGGGTTGTCCGACGAAGAGGAAAATTTAAGAAATTAGCTGCTGAGTAACTTCTGTCTGCTCCTCGATGTATTTCATTTAAATATTTTTTTTCTCCCAATATGCCATTTGAGAGAAGGTGTAGAGGTAGGCAGTTTGGATTCAAACGAGAAGTTGGTCGGAAAAGTGAGTTTCCAGCGAAGTGCACTTGGGAGAAAGAATGACAACATCCACGGCCTGTGTGACTCACGGTGTGAGCATAATAGAGATGCAAAACCTTGTGGGAGGATTTGAAGCTAAAGTTTATGCCTATCAATTGAAAGGGAACTACACATAACTATCTAGATCGGCATTAGTCTTTCCACAACAGGAGAAATTCTACGCCCCTCGTCCCTCGGCACTCGCACGGCTGATCAAATTGAGATTCTCGACATATGTTATCATGAGATTATTTCCAAGTGGAATGTTTCGTTCACTCTTTATTCCATGGATGTAGGCTTTAAGTCAAATTAGAAAATTTTGTGTGTTACGATCAATAAGGATTTCTACATATAAAAATATTTCGCAACAAAGAAGATCATAACAAATGGCAATCATATCATCAAATTTGAAGGTGTATAATTTACACTTACAATTTTGATTTATATAGCACTTCACTCCCAACTTTGTTTTCTAATATTTTACCATCTCAAGTTAGTGAGAAAAATATTTTAGACATTTGTATCCTTTGTAATAAAGAAAAGAAAAGAAAAAATTAAACATTAAATAAAAACATGAAAATAATGATAAAAAATAATTAAAAAAAATTAAACTCTTCAAAAAATTAAAAACAACATAAAGATAAATTAATATAAATATAATAAAATAATAAAATAAAATAAAAATAATAACTCTTTCAAAAGGTAAGATAAAAATAGAAAAAAAAATTGAAAAATAAATAAGATATAATTCTTTTAGAATCATAATTATGAAAAACTTTCATAAAAATACATACATTAATTTTAAGTATGAGAGCACATAATTTTTCTAGAGCACGTAATACTTGTAATTCTAATTTTATATTTCTTTATTATTTCCAAAATTTAATTATTCATTTTGATTAATTTTAGTTTTTTTTATTTGTTATTTATTATGGAATTTATTGTTTTATTTTATAATCTAATTTTTTAATGATTTATCTTTGACATGTTTTCTATTGTTTTATTTTAATTATTTTCCATCATTGTTTTCATGTTATTTTATTTTTGAAGTATTTTATTATATTTGTACTATTTTTATTTCTATTTTACTTTTCTAATCTTTCCTTTTCTTTGATTTATTACAAAAGGCAAAAATGTCCACAATATTTTATCTTACTAACTTTTTTTTGAAGTATCGGTGGTATCCGACTATTTGTCGACTAGTCCAAATGGACCCGCCAAGTCGACTCATCTGGTCGAATCAGGCAAACGGCTGACCAGGCAAACCATAGTCATAAAACCGAAGTCTAGCCCCAGCATTGCTTCCGGGGAAGTCGAACCCACAACCTCCGCTCATATATAAGGGAGAGTTATGGGGACATTCTTGACCACCAGGGCAACCCGCTGAGATTTTATGTTACTAACTTGAGATGATGAAGTGTCCTAATAAAGACTTTACGAGGGAAAAGTGTTGAACAAACAAAAGTCAAAAGTTTATAGGGGCAAGTGAACATTACCCTAATCTTAAAGAAGTGACTTGTATAAATAACCACACTTGAGAGATTAATTTTCATTTATGCAACTATTTTTTCTCTCAGTAATTAGTATAGCGATTTAAGGTCTCAGTTCTTACATTGTCTTCATCCTTCATGCTTTGATTTCTTCTATATAAACTTGTATATTTTAGTAGCATGATTGTCCTAATCGCGGTTAGGGAGTCTTGTTTCTTCCTAATTTGGAAAGAGTCACAGTTTCCATTTTTTGGTTCTTCAGTTAATAATAGCATGGCTAACATTAATCCTTCTTTGGAGCCTCAACGTTGATTACATTGGCCTAAAACCCAAAACTTAAATACTAATCCTAAATACGAATCTTGGGAACTTTATTTAAACAGATCCGGAGTTATCTTAATTTTTTGTAATTTATCTATTTATTTTTTAGATCCTACAATTTTACTACTCACTTTGTCGAAGCTGAAAAAACTACCAGCACCTTTCTCCTTTCTTTTTTTGGATGACCGGTAGTATCCGACTATTTGTCGACTAGTCCACAGGGATCCGCCCACTCGACCCCAGGTGAATTAGGCAAACGGCTAATCGGGTAAGCCTTGATCATAAAATCGGAGTATGGCCCCAACTTCGTATTCCTAGTGGGGATCGAACCCACAACCTCTCGAAATATCGGAGTGTTATGGGGATGTTCTATATCACTAGGGCAACCTGTTGGGGCTACCTTTCTCCTTTCTTACCTGTTTTGTCAAGTAGTTAATTATCCAACAACCTCAAGTCATTAGAATGACCTATCTGCAATTGCTAAAAACTCATGTCTTGGATGTAAACTTTGGCGATACCATTATCAGACATTGGTTCACGTCCATTTTCCCAGGTAACAAGAACATCACAAACCAAATGACTTGTTCTTGGAGTTCCTAAAATTGATAATCAGATATGGCTTTTGAGGAAGTTAGGGATGAGGGTGTTCACCTCATCGGGTGACTGCTCTTGAACAAAATGACTTCCTTCGGGAAGGTAAGTGACCTCCAAATTAGGCACAAATGATTTTACGCCTCCATTCTTTTAATCACATAATCCTTATCGCCCATAGTAAGGAGAGAAGGAACATGCACTTTTGGATCCGATATCTCCAGATTTGCAATAAAGGACCAATAAGAATAAGAGCAGTTTCTCTCGAATTGCTGCATTATCATATTTGAAAACGGAGATATGAGTACGTGGATTACAAGGAGACTCTGGTAGACTCATAATTCGTGTTCGTGATATAATCGACTGGAACATTACGGTTCTATACACTTCTGCATTATCATATTTAGTATATTATTATATCCGTTTTAATTACATCTACAGTGGTATCGGAACCAGGTTTAGGGTCTAATTATGCTCAAACAATTATTTGTTAATCTTACAAAAAAAAATTGATCATGATTATTTTATTATGTTAATGATTCTGAATTTGTCTTTATTTTGCAAGAATTCGTAAGGTAAGAATTAGTTTCTTTATAAAGAATCAGTTTCCTTGTAACATTTATGCAAATTCTTTACTTAGTTCATAAGAATGATATAGAACACATACAATTTTAGTAAGGTAAGAACGAATCAATTAATTGTTTTATTTGACTGATTAATTATTAGAATTCTTATGAATTAATTGATGATTTCAGAATAATCATCAATTAACTATGAGTTAATTATTTTATTTCAGAAATTTTAGTTATTCTGAATATTTAACTATGTGCTAAAATTTCGTAAATGAATTTTACAAATATAAGTATGTCTTATATTCATTTAAATCATTTATGTGTTAAATAAATTATCTAAAATGCATGGTTTGAAATTATTTATTTTATTTTGCTTAATGCAATTTAATTATTAGTATGCATAATTACGAATTATTTATTTTTATTTGCTAAGTGCAATTAAAAATTTTAATTCTTAACATACATGATTAAAAATTATTTCAACTTTGTTTCGTGCAATTTAATTCTTAGTATTCATTATTAGGAGTTATTTGTTTTTATTTATTAAGTGCAATTAAAAATTTTAATTCTTAGCATACATAATTAATAATTATTTTAATTTTCCTTAGAGAAATTAAATTATTAGTTTGCATAATTAGGAATAATGCGCTAAGTGCAATTTTAATTCCAAGCATGCTTATGTGAATTAGGAATTAATTTTATTAGAGAAATTATTTTAAACTAATAAAATTAATGAAAAAATAATTATTAACTATATATTAATAATTAGCTGATGGTAATCAAAATCATATTATCATCATTATTTCAAATGTCAAAAGAAATCCGCATTAATCATGCTCGTGAGGGGTTGTCTATGGCTAATTTTTAAGTGAGATCCTTGAGACTCCACCAGATATCTGGATCCTTCATGAGGAATGATAACACTGTCTAGGCAGCTGATCACTAGAATTATAGTACGGGATCAGCTACCTGGGTGCTTAACGAATTTATTAAGGATCACATTTGAACCGATTCAGATTCTTTTGATAGTTTAAATTTTTTTATTTAACTGTGTTAAAAGAAAAACGAATTGTTATACGTTAATAATTATAGAAGGGATCACCTTGCTCAATCTGCAAGCTAGCAGCTTAGCCAAGATCTTGTACATGCTGTTAATAAGGGATATTGGCCTGTAGTCTGCTGGTAAGTTGCTGCCCATGTGTTTTTGTTGGAGAGCAATGAATGAAGGATTCAATCCTGAAGCTAGCTTCTCTTTCTGGTAGAATTCCTGTATAAAGAGTATTATATCCTCCTTTAATATTGGCCAGAATCTCTGGATAAACTTTAGGTTAAAGCCATCTGGTCCTGGACACTTTGATCCATTGCAACTCATGATAGTTTGGTGGATTTCTTGTTCTGTGATTGCTGCTATCAATTCTTCATTCTGTGACATAGATATTACCTTGATAGCTGGTATGGATAGGGGTATAGAAATGCAGTTTCTGTCCACTTTGAACTGGGATTCAAAATGCTGTTTGAATGCTTGCTTTACTTCCAGCACTGACTCTGTCCAGACTCCATTGACATATGTGCCTTGAATGTTTCTTTTCTTCCTGTTTCTGTTCACACATGAGTGGAAGTATTTAGTGTTTGCATCTCCAAATTGTAGCCACTTGCTTCTAGATTGTTGAAATGTCATGGCAGCTTGTTGTTTGAGTGTCAGTTGCAGTTTTTCCCATTTACTCTTCCTGTCATCTGCTTCAATTTGTAGCAATGGTCTGGAGTTGAGTATCAAGTCAAGAGAAGAGATTTCAGTCTTTAATACCCGAATGGAGGTATTTGTATTCCCAAATATTTCAGAGTTCCATGTTTTCAGTGTTTGTTTCAATCTTTTCAGCTTCTCTTTTAGTATGTGTCCTTTGCTTCCTGATGTTGATTCTGTTTTCCAGCTTGTTTCAACTGCTTGTTTGTAACTGTTGTCTTCCAGCCATATGTCAAATACCCTAAATGGGATGGGGCCCCAGTTTTTTATGACATCCACTAGTAGTATAGGACAGTGGTCAGACACTGTTTTGGGTAGAGCTTTTTGCTGTAGTTGAGGCCACATTTGGGACCATGCATCACTTATAAGAAATCTGTCTAGCCTGCTTCCTGTCCTCCCGTCTGGAGTAGACCATGTAAATTTGTGTCCTGTGAGTGGTAGATCTAATAGAGCTGTGTCAGTTATAAATGTAGCAAAAGTCTCCATCTCTATCTGAGGAACCCTTGAAGTTCCCATCTTCTCATTCTGTCTCAGCACCGAATTGAAGTCCCCCATTATGCAGTACAATTCGGATATTGGATGAAGCAGCTTTTCTGAGATATCTGTCCACAGTTGTTTTCTCTGGTCAAAAGGGCAAGGTGAGTAGATTGATACTATGCATACTTCTTTGTCATCTTGGATCCACTTTCCTTGAATGCATAGAGCCCCTTGAATCTCCCAGTTGTTTATTAATTTAAATGCCTCTGTTTTCCAGCTACACAGAATTCCACCTGAGCTTCCTCTAGATGCCTGATATACCATGTCATAAGCATTGTGGCCCCACAGTGTTGGCAGCAAATTGGCAGGTATTTCTTCCATCTTGGTTTCTTGTATACTGATCATGTCCATATCATTTTGCTTGATGAGATCTCGTATGTCTATTTGCTTGTGTCTCATTCCAAGCCCTCGGATATTGTAGGAGAGTATCTTCATCTATCTAATATTGTATCTCCAGTTATGATTGTCATGCTATCTTCATCCAGTAATGGAGTTTCCTGTTGGCTCCCATCTACTTGCTGATCTCTGTCTTCCATCTGTTGGAATTGCTCCACAATTTGAGCCTCCATACCATGCATGTTGAGGCCGAGTTGCTGACCAAAGCTAAGTATCTTATAAGCCACTCCATTTATTTCGACTATTTTGCTGTTGCTTGTCTGTGGGGGCTGTATATTCCTCGGTTGTGCATTTGGATTCTCTGGTGTGTTTGCTGCCAGTGTATATTGTGTACTGCTGATGGGGGAATTTTCTGGTCGTTCATTGTTTTGTGTTTCTGGATTTGCTGTTGTTGCCTCTTTTCCATTCTTCAGTGTGTTCAGAGGTTCCTTACTTGTCATAGTTGAAGCTTCGATATTGTGTTCTGTCTGTTCTTTTTCATGGGCCGTGCCAGATGGTCCTGCCATATCCTTTGGTCCGATTGTAGTGTGGCCCATTAGACCCAATCGGCCCACCTCTGTTATCTCTTTCGGCAACCCTTGCTGCTGCGAAATGCATCTTGGCGCCATACGCGGGAACTCTCGGTCGTATCTTATTTGCGCGTCAGCTTCTCTGACAGATTTGAATATCTGATTTTCTGACTTTTTTCTCCAACCCAGCTCTGTCCCTACTCCCGTTGTCTTGTCAAGTGCTTTCGCCGCTTTTCTGTACGGTGCCTCCTCGGTCCAGTCTGTCCAATCTGTGTACCTCTGAGTTTCGAACAGTGTTTTCCCCTTTTCGGACGCCGGAATTCCTGTGTTTCCGGCCAACTGTTCCGACTCTTCTTCTGTAATGAACACAGAATATTTCGCCGCGCCCACTTGAACATCTTGCTGACTATGGATCACAGTATTAATTTGTGTTCTGAGTAATACACAGCCGGATCTCAATTTCTTACTTTCCGTCGGGGTTGCTCCTGTTTGTAAGAAAGTTCCCAGTTTTCGTGTTATCCATCTATAAAATCTTTCGCTTTGGCAACTGATAGGAACTCCTTCTACTTTTACCCAGCATAATCTCTCTGTATTCTTTGGCTCATCAGTAAGGTTCCAATCTCTCACCCTTTTGATCACCTTAGCAACTTCAGGATAGTACTTTGTTAGAAATCTGTGGTGTGAGTCTACATCCTGTAGCAGTATGAAATAGGTGTTCCAGTTTGGCAGTGGCGCAATAACTTCATATTTAAATCCAGTATCATTGAGTATCTCTTGTACTTGTGCCATGGTTGTTCCTTCTACCATTTCAAATATTGCAGCAGACTTTAGCCACTTCATTTCTGATTCTGCTGGTCTAAAGATCTCGCATTTAGTCTCATTTGGCATCATTCCAGTGTAGTGAGTCTTTGTTGTTCTTACCTTCTCTGCCTCCAGTATCTTCTTCCTTGGTTCAAGTAGGGTAGTGGGAGACCTAGAATATTTTGAGATGTTTGCCTCCATTACATACCGTCCTACCTTTATTCCTCTGCATAAGTTTTCCAGATCACAGTGTTGTGCTTTGAATGTAGCAAAGCCAAATCGTTGCCCTTCTTTGTTCACCCTTGGAGGAATATATACATCAGTGCAGATACCGTACTCTTTGAAGATACTACGCAGTTCCACTGCATTCATGGTATTTGGGAAATTTGTGAAGTAGATAGTCACTGCATTTTCCTTCAGTTTTTGGACTCTCAGTTCTCTGTGTATCGCCATATGTTTTTGCCATTGTTGTTGGGTTCTGATTCGACCTTGCTCCAGACGGACCTGCTGTTGTTTATCCTTTGCATGTCTTGCCATTACAGGTATTATAGATTATCCTCCAGTATGTTCACACAGTTGGCTTCTTCGTAGGCAGTTTTGATTCTAGCACTTTTGAAGTACTTTTGTTCCTCACATGGTGATGCTGTTTCCGTTTATCTGCAGACACCTTCAAGCCAGATCTCCAACACAGTGCTACCCGATCGGGATATGCCCTACCGTCGAGCGCACCCGAACGATATAAAAAGACATTCCCGATGATAACACTGGCAAAGAGATTTTCCGGCGAGCTTACTTTTCCGGCGAGAACAAATAATCTTAATCACGGAAGATTTGCAGTCTAATATGCTTGTTTGAATAATGGATATGTAGAATTATGTTAACAAAGGCGAGTTTGGATTCTGCTATCAAGGTCGACTCTCAGAGATCGTGAATCCGGGTATCATCAAGTTCTGAGTTGAAGGTACAGAGATATTGAAATCAATGTGAAAATGCTATTAATAAAGATCCTGCTACTCAAATTAGTCCGGTGGGTTCATCTGAATCTCAGATTTGTTGTTAACAGTTACTTTCGTTCAATGGCCTTGCCGTAATTGACAGTTGAATTTGTTTGGTTGATGGCTTATATTTCACAGGACATGATAGAAGTTCACTTTCTAGTCAAGAACTTATAAGGCAGATAAATTTCAGTAAAAATCACTTTTGTGTATATTTCTTGTGTGTAAACAAGGGGAACATGGAAGTCACTAATCAATAAGAGGATATTAGTTAATACCTTCTTCTCTTCGAGTTGGTAAGTCTTTGGAAGTCACTTTTGGTACTCCTGACTTTCGTGTATCCTTTTGTTTTCCTTGATTTTCTGAGCTTCAGAAGTAACTTGTTTTCAATCTTGATTTTCTGTCTGAACCATTAACTTCTGTTTGTCCACGGAATGAAATGGTAGAGAGAATGGCTTACTTTGGTTTATCTGTGACATGGTGGCCTTCATGTTCTACATCATGGCATTGGCCTTTCGAGACTTCTGCCAATGCGGTCAACAATTTCTTGGGAATATCACAGGCTTCCTCTGTTCTCGGTGGCTTCCTTGGAGATGCATATCTTGGTAGATACTAGACCATAGCCATTTTCACAACGATATATCTTGTGGTAACCCTGAAAATTTACATTTTCACACAACCTCGTTCTTCTTGCTACACATCTGCAAGATGTACTAATCAAACTGGTAAATTTCACTTCATGAAGGGTCTAACAGGAATAACCTTGTCTGCAACCATAACTGCTCTCATGCCAACTCAAGACAAATGTAGTCAGATTGCCCTCCTCCTGGGCAATTGTGAACCTGCAAAACGATGGCAGATGATTTACCTCTACGCAGTACTATACATCACTGGACTTGGGGCAGCTGGAATTAGACCCTGTGTCTCTTCCTTCGGTGCTGACCAGTTTGATGAAAAAAGTAGCGATTACAAGGACCATCTAGACAGGTTTTTCAACTTCTTCTACCTGTCAGTGACCGTTGGTGCAATCGTGGCCTTTACAGCAGTCGTCTACATTCAGATGGAACACGGCTGGGGTTCTGCATTTGGTTCACTGACTATTGCTATGGGCATGTCCAACATGGTTTTCTTTCTGGGCACTCCACTTTACAGGCATAGGTTGCCCGCTGGCAGCCCCCTCACCCGGGTTGCACAAGTCTTAGTTGCTGCCTTCAGAAAGAGAAATGCATCTTTTGAGGACAGCGAATATGTGGGCTTGTATGAGCTTCCAGGCAAAAGATCTGCCATTAAGGGCAGCAAGAAGATTTCTCACTCAGAAGATTTTAGGTAATGATGGACCTCTCTTGTGCTCAAATCTTGTTGTACATACATCACGTTGCAGATTCTGAATAGCTTGAACTTTTCAGATGCTTGGACAAGGCGGCCCTTAAGCTGAAAGAAGACGAAGTCAATTCAAGCCCGTGGAGGCTCTGTACAGTTACACAAGTGGAAGAAGTAAAAATCCTTGTGAAACTACTCCCAATTCCAGCATGTACCATCATGCTAAGTATCGTCCTAACAGAGTATCTGACTCTATCAGTACAGCAGGCATACACGTTAAACACTCACATGGGCCGTCTGAAACTCCCAGTCACTTGCATGCCCGTCTTTCCTGGGCTCAGCATCTTCTTATTACTCTCACTGTATTACTCCGTTTTCGTCCCCATATCCAGACGAATCACAGGCCATCCCCATGGCGCCTCTCAGCTGCAAAGAGTAGGCATTGGTTTGGCAGTTTCAATCCTCTCTGTGGCTTGGGCTGGAGTTTTTGAGAGGTATAGAAGAAATTATGCCATAACACATGGGTACGAGGTCAGCTTTCTTACCCAAATGCCGGAACTCAGTGCATACTGGTTGTTGATACAGTATTGCCTGATAGGCATAGCTGAAGTTTTCTGCATCGTGGGATTGCTAGAATTTCTCTATGAAGAGGCACCAGATGCCATGAGAAGTGTAGGGTCTGCTTATGCCGCTGTAGCTGGCGGTTTGGGTTGCTTTGCAGCCACCATTCTCAACAACATCGTTAAATCTCTGACAGGAAATCCAGAGAAAAGAAAGCCCTCCTGGCTATCCCAGAACATAAACACGGGACGCTTTGATTATTTCTACTGGCTTCTTACAGTGCTGAGTGTAATCAACTTTTTGGTGTTCTTGTATGCAGCACACAAGTATCAGTACAGACCAAAGCAGGAAAATGAGATAAGAGATGAAGCAAACAAAGAGCACCAAGTGCCATAATGAAAATTATCCTCAAATACTGGTAGATCTTATATGCCTAGTCTGAGATTTTTTTACTGTAATATTGCCATCGAGACACTTCATGCATAGAATATATGAGCATGGCAGTAACAAGTGAACAATGCAACAGGAAAAGCTGATCAGTTTAGTAGCTTGTACATGCAGGAGAATTTCTCTGCAATAGAACCTGTAAGCTTACAAGTTTGAACTCTTGTCGCTGTGCTGCAAAACTAAAATAACTTAAATTTATCTCATTGCTACTCCCGTAAACAACCACAAGCAAGTTCAGATATAATCAATGTTCCATTTGATTAAAAAGAAAGCAGCCATTCAAAACAAAGAGGAAGAAACAAGTTAAGACACAAGTGATTGGAGGGCATGGCACGATTGTCTACCTACGGACGAACAGCTGAAGAAAAAGGGCGTTTCTCTGGTTTCTGCGTGCCAATAATGTGGGAACAGACAAGAGGAATCAATAGATCACATCCTCTCCTTTGGGAACCTGACCATTGAGATGTGGGATAGAGTGGCCATACTCCTGGGTGCCACCTTTGCTAACCCGCAGCACTAGAAAGACATAATCTTGCAATGGAAACTGAACTCAAACAGGACAGGTTTTAAGAGATTATTGTGTACAATTTTCCTGTTTTTCTAATATGGTGTTTGTGGGTGCGCGGGTGCAGGGCTCGCTTTGAGGAAAGATTTCACATCGCGGAGCAAACATGAATGGAGGTGAGAAACATTGTCACATCAATCACAGAATTGTCTAATGGTAGGATTCACCTGCAGGTACAGGATGGAGCGGCATTACAGTAGCTAAACATCAAAGCAGAGGGGAGACAGAAGGGACGAGTCAGGCTGGTTAAATGGCCTAGGCCTCCAACAAGATGGGTCAAACTAAACTCCGATGGAAGCTCTATTGGGAACCCAGGTCCCTCAGGGGGAGGAAGCATCATCAGAGATTGCCAGGGGGATTTTCTGGCGACATATTCAATTTCACTGGGGATGGGCACAAACAATAGTGCAAACGCAGCCACAGAGGGACTGAAGATATGTAAAGAGCAGGGCTGGAGAAATGTAATCCTAGAAACTGATTCGTTGCTCCTATCCAACTGGTTCAAACAAGACAAATGTACACCATGGTACCTGTGGGACTACTGGGATACGATGAAAAAGGAGCAAGAATTCACATCCACCACCAGTTGCGCGAGGGCAAAACAATAGCAAACTACTTGGCTAAGCTTGGTTTAGCAGGAAGCAATCTCACCTTCTGATCGCCTCAGCAGCTGCCGAGGACACTTACAGACCAGCTATGTCTAAATAAGTAGGGCCTTCCTAATCTTTGGTTAGACTAGCTTGAAGTAGACACCGGTTTGGAAAGTTTTCTTTTCCAAGGGGAAGGGGGATGTGTCCTCCCCTGCACCAAGACTGTAATGGCTTCCTCGGGGTTATCCTTTTTATATTAATGCACTAATATTTATCTAAAAAAAAGTTAATACACAAGTGTTCAATCAAGTAGATCACTTGCAGCGATTTGTTGGTCAAATCTGGACACATTTGACAAAGACCGTATTTACAGACTGCTGCTATCTGTTACTGTACTGTTCAATTAGCTACTAATTGAACAAACATCCTAGGAATGCAACTGCTCCAATGTCCTTTTCCATTAATGTAGTTTGTGTATTTGAAAATTTACCTTGCAATCATTGTATGAATGTCTACTTCCTCGATAAGACATGAGATGAGCAGCCAGATTCTAGAGTGGGAATATAGAATGAAATTGGAATATTCAAAATGCCAGGAAAGCTGTATAACCGAATGAATTCAAAGGTACTACTTGCAGCATTACATTAGAGATGCATTGGTCCTTCCAGAATGCTTTTTAGTTGAGGTTCAAAGTGATGAGCGTCTAACTTGAACTCCGGTTTGCCATAAGGTGTAGTTTCCTTCTTGTCGAAACAGTACACAGGAGCCTGCCATTTTGCATCTTCAAGCACAGCACCAACTTCAAATGTCATGACATGAATTGATCTTCCTGTAGTTGAAGGTAAGCAAGATAAAAAAAAATGCTTATCAGAAATTCTAAGACCACCATTATGACCTGCCAAAACCCTCAGAGAAGCAGAAATCTCGTCATCTTTGGCTAAATCAAATGCACTAGGGCAATCAGTTTGAATCGAGTGTAAAGAACTCTCACCAGTGTAAAACACC
>JAOWBN010000023.1:167329-180769 GCA_028565015.1 Pinguicula moranensis | reverse complement strand
GCTCTGCCAGACTTGAGCTCTCACCTCTAGGCAAGCCTTGTGGTGAGGGGATAACCACTGGGACAAGTCGCACCGTCCCCTTACATCCCACCCTAGTCCCTACCCCTGACAAAAGTGGTGGTCCTCCCCGAGTGATTAATGATCATATTGATGTTTAATTCTCCCCCAATTCAGTGTTAAGACATTAATATTTTTCCTAAAAAAGAATTCTCGAAGGTCAAGAAATTTGGCCAGATTTTACCTTTATTAATGCACGATTTTTCACTACAGGATTAGAAAACGAGCACGAGTACACTTTATTAATGCACGATTTTTCACGACATCATTCATTAATTGAACTAACTGTGTATCTTCGCAAACATGAATTTACGATAAGAATCTATCAAAACACCTTTTTTTTTAATGAAAAAATTAATGATACTATTGCGGCTCACTTCATGTTTCTACAGTCAAGATCTTTTATTTTCTTCATTAGCTCAGAGTTCTGCTTCTGGTGCACACTGCACTTCTTCATACTTAATTTATGATTTAGAGCTAACATTATATTCGATTATAGTATAAAATTTGTGCAAACACTCTTATCAATTAGTAAAGAAAATTGTTTTGTTGACTTGGCTGCCCGTTTACTTCCAGCCGACTTAGTTTGGCTTTCTTTAACGTGCTCGCCATGTCCTAGTAATAATCATTCATCTTTTGGAGTTGTTGTTGCAACTTTTCTGCATTTTCAACCACCAAGAGTTTCTTTTTTCCTCGTTTGTTTCGGGTTTGAGTTGGTTCATCCGTAACATGGGCCTGAACCTTTGACACGCTCTCTGTTGGAATCCCCTCTGGCCTCCTTGGCTTGGAGTTTGTCCCATTGCTTCTCGGCATTTTTTCATGACTGAACTTTTCTGTTTTCCTGTCTTTTTTTTTTCTAGTTTTGGGCCTGTTCATTTGTCAAAAGGGAAATTGCTAGGCCAGACTCTTATTCAGAAAGCATCCTATGTTTGCAGTCCATTTTTTTTATAGGCAGTAATGCCGCTGACACAGGTTGCATGCAATTTGTGTCCTGTCCCTTAAGCCTTACTGCGTGCACTGGGGAGCAGATAGTCACTTTCGACTACTGGCCCCAATTACATACCACCTACTAGGTATCCCAGCCGGACCCCGTAAAGAGGCCCACCAGACTAATCCAGATAACAATGCAAAATTGGTACCCAGCCCGAATCGAACACTCGACCTCACTAAAAAAGCCATGTGTATTACAAGTCGATGCCGCTAGGCCAACTCGCATCGTTTGTCTGCAGTCCGTGGCCCATCCTCACGGTCAGGCTTCATTAACGTCCTATCAGATTGTGAGGAACGGGAAGGACTAGGCTGGTTTACTCTGAATGCTGGTATCCCATTGTCGTGAGCTAGGGTGATGGGGTCTGCCCAAGGTTGTTTGTTCTTCGGAGGTTGCACTATTGTTGCGGAAAGTAGTGCCGAGAACTCACACTCCCTCAATGATCGGAATTGTCCTACCTACGATCCCCCCACCGTAGCTTTCTTCCCCTTCCACTCCATGGGGTGGGGGGGGATTAATCTCTTCCTGGATGAAGAGGTTGATACTGTCATCTCCAATTTTGACCTCGACCGATCCAACAATGCGCTCCACTGAGTAAGTGACTATTAAAACTTTTCCGACCAATAAATTGGTATCCTGCCTGCCACCTTTGTGAAGAATCGATCATCCCAACAAGTAAGTGGCGTACCATGGATTCGTATCCATGTTGCTCTGTCTTTCCCTTTTCAAGTCAGTCCATCTTGTTGAACTGTGATATCTTACACAAATATAAATCAACTTATAAAATAATGTGTTATTACAATCAATCATTTTGATAGTAAGACTTATATGAATATAACCTATATTCACTTATAAGTTGGTCCATATGAACACTCGCACCGAGTATCCGAGTCCGATGGGCTAGATATGATAAAGTTCAACAATCTCTAAGCCTTCGCACGCCCATTTTCTCCCAAAGAGCTTCGTTTGAGAGTAGTTGTAATGTCATATCTTCCGAAAATGATATAGCGAACGCACGAATGAGGGGCGAAATGATCGTTTTGCCCTTGTGTTAAACATAGCGTCCCTATTTAACACAGGGACAAAACGATCATTTTGCCCCATTCGTGGAATTCGTGCGCGAGATTCCTTCGTACGCTGTATCATTCCTGCATATCTTCAGGCGAATTAAAATTCCACTCCCTTCTAGGGTGAAACAGACGAGCCCTCATACTCTGCATTCCTTGAGTCCTTCTCGCCTTTTTCTATTCCGAACGACTCAGTTCCCCAACACAAAGCAATATTTCAGCCACTAAAGTTCCTCCGACCGTAGCTCATATTTCATCTTAATCTTCAACGACAGATTCTTACCTGAAGGCGCCGATGATGGGGTTGCTGCAGTCGTATGGATCATTTGATGTAGTGCTCGTCCAATCTCCTATTTGTCTAGCTGCAGGGACTTAACTAGACTAGCATTCAATCGGTACGTCCCACTGACCAGGCCATCTTTTTTTTTTTTGATAATTAATTGTGCCACTGCCCTTTATGCAGGCAATTTGTGTCCTGCACCCTTGACGTTTGTGACCCTGGGCTCAGGTGGCCGAATTTTGGACGCATCCCCTGCGGTACACAACTCCCTATCTAGGTATCCTTCGGGTCAGGATAACAACGAATTCTCCCCACTAGAAGCTAGAACCCTCGACCTCTAGGCAAACCCTGAAATATAAGGTTGTACGCTTCGCTATTTAGGTTAGGATGCACCATTTAGGCAATCCCAGGCCATCCAATACACTCTCCGAATAGGAAGTGTTTTCGGTTGGGGGAACCTGATGAAAGCGAACCATCAGCCGGTGGTCCAAGCTTTTGGGGAGGTTTGCATTCCTCACAAATCCAAACTTAGGGAAGAAGGTAACCATCTCTTGCTTTGACCATGAGTATGGAAAGTTGGTTATATAACACGATATTGTTTCTTCCTGCTGCCGCCTAGTCAGAGGGGCCTTTCTTCACCCCCTTCATGGTTGGGGGTTGGAGGCTTTGCACTGCATTTGCCTTCTCCTTGTTTTTTGAGACTAATTTGCCAATCCGCCTCATCCAGAGGTGCTTCAACCGGCTAGAAGACCCACTGGTTGCGGCTTCTGAATAATCAACCATATAGAGATAGTATTGATGCTTTTTCTAGCCAGATTTTGTGTAATCAGATTTGCAGAGTGCAAGAAATAGTTCAAAGTGTGTGTATGTGTGTTCGACGAGCCGAGGGTTTACACGGAAACAGTCTCTTGATATCTATTTAGAGGTCAGGGTACGACTGCGTACATTTCACCCTCCCCAGACCCTGCCTAAAGGCGGGATATACTGGGTATGTTTGATTTGATTTAAGGACTAGTTCAAAGTGTTTCACCTATGTTTTTTCTAGAGAGTGTGGAGAGAATCTCTCTAGAAATCATGTTTAGTAAACGTATACATGAATGGCAAGTCCAGCATTAGGTCAATTCTATCATCACACGTTGACAGACAAAATCTAAAACACAATCTCCACTTCTGCTCACACGGATCGATCTGGAGAATAATCCTCCTAGTATAATTATGCCTCATTTGAAGCTGATCAATCGAGTTTGTCACCTCCATTCTCAACTTTAAAGAAAGAAACAATACCTGCAAAGTTGGAATAGATCAAAGAAATGTACCACCTGATAGTTGAGAAAGCTGTATCCTTCGATCCAAGGACAACCAGATTTCTGAGCAAAGTGGGGCGAGATCCAAACTACGATTCCGGGAAAGGGGGCGAACACAAAATTTTAGAAAATTTTGCACTAATTTAACAGAAGATCAGAACAGGAAATCATGAAGTGAAATGTTAACATAAGAAAGAATTATCTGAAAGTAAGCTAGATTGCATCACCAGAAAGAGCAGAAAGTCCAACTGGAAATCAGCTAATGGACGAACTCACATATTCACAATCTGTCGATTCAATCACTCTCTGTTAGCAAGATGAAGAGCTCTTCATCAGTTATAGCTCCCATCTCCATAGCAGTTTCTAAAGCTGTGAAACCACCATCATCCTTTATAGATGCTCGAGCGCCTCTGGTTGTAAATAATGCAGTAACAAGTGCAACATCATCAGAACCATTCAAAGTGAAAACATGAAGTGGAATGTAAGAAATAGAAGCCAATGCAATTAATAAGGTGTAAATTAGTATTTGATTCATCTACCTAGGTTGAAACTTTCGATAAAGTGACCAGTAAACAATAAGAAAGTCCTAACCTAGGAATATTACAATAGGACGACACTTACCCCATTTATAATTTTAGACAAGATTTTTCCTATAATTCAACATTTTGTTCAAGCTGTCGCTTCGGGTGAAGGAAGAAAGCCTATTTTAGTTGATAGGAAGATAATATAATCTCACAAACATTGGTAGGCAACAATTATTTCAAGAACTTCTTATGCTAGGCAAAATATATGATGCTTCATCAGATTCAGAACGCCGATGCCGAAGAGAAAAAATTGTAAATGGACAAACTTGTTTATTGAATACGCACCCTCAGTTTAAATAGGTACAGAGTTTTCCTATTTTTATTCTAGTCCCCAGTCTTTAATACAATACCCAACACTCCCCTCAACATGAGCGAAAGATATCAACTAAGCCTATATTGTTATAAAGTTTCTCAAGATTTAGGAGACTAAGACCTTTTAATCAACTGGTGACTATGTGACTCAGTTCCAAAATCCTAAACCCTCAGTTCCAACAACCTCCTATTTAATATTTTTTTGATAAAGAAACTATCAATCTCCACATGCTTGATTCTATCATGATGTACAGGGTTGTTGGCAATGTTGATAACCGGTTTTTTATCACACCACAATTGTAATTTCGGATCTGCATCCATCTTGAGCTCCACAAGTATTGATTTCAACCAAATCATCTCAGCAACACTCAAGGTCATGGCTCTATATTTTGCCTTAGTTGTAAAACGCGTCACTAATGTTTGTTTCTTACTCTGCCAAGAGACTAAATTGCCTCCTACAAACATGCAATAACCGGACGTGGACCTTCTATCATCAGCACAACTAGCTCGATCTAGGCCGCAATATGCCTTGACATTCAGATGTTCATTCTTTCTAAAGATCAGCTCTTTTCCCGGTGCACTCTTCAAGTATCTCAATATCTGGTACACATCATCCAGGTGATAGGGTCATGCATATACTTACTATCCATATTCATAGCAAAACATATATCCGATCGAGTATCATTCAGGTATATAAGTCGACCTACCGACCTTTGATACTGCTCTTCCTCCTCAGCATCCACCATCATGTTGGTGGGATAGCCTCCTCGACCACCACCTCTAGGACCACCTCTTCTACCTCCACGACCTCTACCTCTACCTCCAGAATCTCTCTCACGGGACATCCTCAGACAAAACTCTATCAAGTGACCAACCGCCCCATACTGATAACAACTGTGAGTCTCCTTTTGAACTCCAGTCACTCGTGAACTAGTAGTAGCTAACACCTTCGCGCCCGAAACTACACTTAGTGTATAGTGTATCCTCATCTCACTCTCCGCCTGAATCATATCAACAATAGCCTCATTCAGTTATGGAATCTTGGTCTGGGACAATAAAACTAATCTCCTCGAGAGAAAGATCGAATTCAGATCCTTCAAGAATTTCATAGTTCTTCCTTTCTCAAAGCGTTGTCGCATTTTGCATTTCGAGTCACTACAGGTAGACAAAAGGTCATATTGATTCATCTCATCCCACAATCGCTTCAATCAAATAGAATATTCCTGAATAGACTTCTCCCCTGGACCTCCGCATCAATTTCCAACTGAAGCTGGAATATCCTCATATAGTTTTCAGTTCCGGAATAGGTGGTAATCAAACTAACCCACATCTCACTCACCAAGCTAAGGCTATCCACAGTAGAATTAACAAATGCAATCATCGAATTCGAAAACCAGATATATAGTTGAGCATGAGTAACTTTCCACTCCGTAGTGGAAGAGATGTCACTCCCCGACTCATTTCCTCAGGAAGCCATCTAGGCTCATCCCTAGTAAGATGGTCTCAATCCTGCGGGACCAGCTAAAATATGTAGTCGATCCATCAAGTTCCAAATCTATCGGTGGAAGGTCAAGTTTGATCGGAGCAGCGGCAGGGACAACGACCAAGGTTGAGCCCAACTAAGGCTTCGAGTACCTCAGGATTGAGGTTCCTCAGAACCACCAATCATTGTTTAACCACACTATCATCTGTCCTTGTCATTTCACACACAGTAGCTCCAATCATAACCGATCACAGCAACAACACAATCCTCCACATTCACACAACATGCCACACACCAATCCACACGTCTTAAACAATACTCAATCCAAAACAACATCAAACAATAACTAATTGGAAACCCATCCAACCAAATAATTCACCATATTCGATAAAACACCAATATACATCAAACGACACGAAATCAACCAAAAACGATTAGATAGATGCGACAAGCGATCCGAGACGAAGATTTTGTCTTTGAGCTTACACCTACAGGAAACTCTTGTCACGACGAGCTCAACCGCGGTGGTGGCCGGCAATTTCGATGCTGGACGCACCTAAAAATGGCCAAAAACGAATCATACCTCGTTTTCCGGGCAGCGGCTGTACACTGCTGGCGATAGCCTGATAGGAGACGAATCTGAGAGGAGAGCGAGGGCTACGTTTTCCGACTTGTCCCGTGGTAGAGGTGCAGTTGCATCACCAGAAATGGGGCGGGAGTGAATGTTGCAAAAATGGATGTAGGGTTTAGGATTTTTGCTCTCATACCAAATTGTAAATGGACAAACTTGTTTTTGAATACACACGCTCCGGTTTAAATAGGTATAGATTTTTCCTATTTTCATTCTAGTCCCCAATACAATACAATGCCCAACAGAAAATTGGCTGACAAAACAGAGATGGTAATCCACTTAAAATTTTCAGTATTTGCTTTTACTTTTCAGGAATTTGAAAAAGCATTAGAGCATAAATGATATAGCGCACGGAGGTTTTCGCACACAAAACACACGGAAGGCCGCAAAATGACCAAAATACCCCCGTGTTGAACACAGGCACAAAACCCAACACGGGGGCATTTTGTTCATTTCGCGGCCACCGTGTCTTCCACACGCGAAACATCCGTGCGCTATATCACTTCTCACATTAGAGAGCTTTAGCTCAGCTGGTGTTTTTATCAAGACAGCCGTTAAATAATTATGGGAGAGACTAGATAGAAACTAGCTTACTGGCCGTGAAAACTAGGAAGTTGTACAGAGGACAAAGTTGTTCTCTGAAACACGGTGACAATAAAAACGCTTTTACCTTCTAAGCAAGAACTTGGCAATTTTGTTCATTCCTTTCAGGATGCAATATTGCAGTGGAGTTCTTCCATGAAAATCAGACTTGTTTATATCAGCACCCAGCTGCAACAATAGCTCCAGCATCACCATATTCACATTGTAGCAAGCCAAATGCACTAAAGAGCAGCCATGGCGACAGCTTCCTGGATCATTGGAAGACTTTTTCACCTCATGGACTGCCTGATCACAACTTTGTTCACGCCCGGTTCGGTCATCATATAAACTACAGCCAGTTATGTCACCAGAAATAGAGTTGAGTACATTCAAGTCCAATGATACGGCAATTCTATAAACTTCTCGGAGATTGTTTGAACTCACGGCCTCCCAGATGGTGGAAGCAGGGGGATCACCAGATGTCATGGCTTCTTTGTTCACAAATTGTTTTCCTACATACTAAATCAAAGTAAATAGTAAATTGACTTCCCAATAATGGAGAGAAAGAAGAAAGGAGGGTTACTTAAGTTGCACTATATCAATAAGAAACGGACATCACAAAAAGAAGGTCGCCACAAATTGAAAATGGAAATGAAATTCAAGAACTTTCCATCAGATTCGGACCGAAATAACATAAACAAAGGCCTGCTTCAAGGTTGGAAACTTCAACACAAAAACTAGCTAACAAGTATCATAGAAGGGGAATTAGAGCAAAAAGTTGTTTCGTATAAATTCTAGCCAAGAAATATTCGTATAGCACAAAAAAGTGATGAAGTGAGAAGTTGCCTTATTCAACCATATACCTTAGCTTGAATATACTTTTCCTTCAGATGAAACGTGTCCTCGTGGCTTGGCTTGGTTATTGATGAGTCTTCAGAATCTATCCTTCTGCGTGCAATGAATGTTCAACAGAAGTCAGTCATGCTCAATATTCCATCAGAAAATCAAAGAACTAGGAAAAAGCAAAAGGGACAAAATCAACCAGTTTGATTAATGTTACACATAAATATGGGATGACTTGAGAGGAGTTAGTGTCCTCGTTTGACATTAATATCCAGTATGTTAGACTAATGCAATTAAAAAATAAACTTCTACGCTTCCAACAAATACCTTGAGAAATTGAACAAGAATTGCCCAGAATCAACTAGTTCTTCCTGGCAATGTTGGTGTTTATTGATATGCTCGATATCTTTTAAATTAGGGGAGAAGAAAAGAGATTTTACTGCTAGATAAATAATGAAAAAGGAGAGCATGAAAATACAATCCGGTAGCAAGGCTGATTACTTGTCAAAAAAAGCAAGAATGACCAGGCCAATTGCAACGCCATAAGGGAATTAATATGGCAAAAATTATTTCATTTCAGCAAAATAAGCTGGCAAGCTTGTGCAGAAGGGCCAATAATCATGGTAGAGGTCTAGCCTCGAAATTGTATCCTGTGCAGTGAAGTCAAGATCACTTGATTATTCATGAGGCTAGGCTAGTTCCATGTTTTCTCTACGCCACTAGTGTTCCACTGAGTTTGTTGTCTTTTTTCTTCTTCAATATCCTATTCATTAATCTATAATTCAATTTAAGAATTTAAAGGAAACCAGTCCCAAATAGAGGGTCAACGAACTCACAAATCTTTGTTCATTGGAAGCAAGTCCTCCCAGACAGAATTGCAATAGGCATTACCCAGTGTTCGAAATAAACCCAGCATAGTTGCATCCCAAACTTTTACATCTAAGGTGACCGACCGTACCTGCAAAATTGTAAACGACAAATATGTTAATTCACAGAACTTTTGAAGTTCCTCGAGATGATATTTATTTGAAGTTGCAACTTTTGAGTTCTGTGCTAAGGACAAACTTAGAATGATTTCAACATGCTCTTTTACTTTTATCAAGCAAACAGTGCAAAGCCACACATAAACACATTTTATGCCTAAAAAAGCTATGATGCTTTTACAAATTCAGAAGCATTCTATCCCACTGTACAAATGGTTCTTCAATTTCAAAGAAACTAAAGAATGCACTACATGCAAAATCAGATTCTTTGAGATAGTTCTGAATGTAAAAAAAGGACAATAAACAAGAGAATAGAGACAGCAGCTGATCTCTGACCTACATTATATGACAGTAAGTTGTACCTTAGATATGTGAACTCCAAGATTACGATGAATGCCAGAGCACTCAATGCAGATTAGGACTCCAAGATTAAGAGAAGCCCAATCAGGTTGAGAAGCACCGCATTCAGCACATTGGTCATTCCCAGATATTTCCCTCAGAATCATGGGAACAGAATCCATTCGGTTGACTCTCTGATCATCGGGAGTACTTGCATGGTTATGAGATAGACTACGAGATGACCCAGTTTGATCATAAGTTTTACCGTGATCATTCTTCCCAAAATCTAACTGAGAGTAAAGAAAGGTCATTTCAAACGGGCTTTCGCAGATAAATTTCCAGAAATTTAGTTCACAACCATCAAAAGCAATGATTTGACCTGATGAAGGTGAGACTTCAAGAGGGAGGCAATTACACTTGTAATTTTGTTCATCCAGTCAATCCTATCAGCTTCAGTCTCGGCCTGGCAAATTAATAAAGAAAATTATATAGATGGGAGAATATCAGTGCTGTCTATACAATTTCTTGATACTTAAGTCATCATTTACACGGTTCAAACAAAAGAGTCACACCAACAAACTACTTTTAACTAGCTACCGCCTCTAAAACCTAAGCTACTAACAGGAGTCATTTTGGAGGCACTTTCTTTTATGACTTTAAACATGAAAATCTTGTGATGAGAATTTCTCCCGTGGAGTCCGTTTTTGATCATTGAGTTAAAAGACTACCTTTGATGTGCATGTCTCAAGAACACATCATCCTAAATCTCAAAGAAAGAAATCAAAAAAAAAAACAATCACTTTTTTTGTGGTCTTTTTTCTTTAATCTCACAAGAATCTCTTTTTTTTTTAAATGGAAGGAGGTATCGATTCAGATCAATATCATCACTATCCACAAGAATCTCCCTCATTCCTAATCTGTAACAATGTCTCATGGTCAAGGAGAATTAGTATTGGACAAGCCTAGCACGCGACATTCTTCCCCTAAATGGCTAGTGGGGAGATTTGACTTTCAGACCTTTTGATTAGCTATATTGCAACTAATGCCAAATTATTGATTCATCTAATAACTTAAAGAAGTTCAGCTATCATCTTTGAGGCAGAAACCAGTCAACTCCTTCTAACATTCCATGTAAGGATTTTCCTACTAAAAACAATCTCTTCAGCAAGTATAAAACATAACACTGTGATATTATGATTTCATTAACACTTCCTGAAATCAGGATCCCTCAGTCCAATGATAAGATACACATCAGCTCATACATGGCCGTACTGTGGATATGACAACTGCACATATTTTGCTTACAAGTTTTGGCAACACCAGAATAACAGAGTTGGAACTGATGATGCACCATGGTATAAATTGCGCAATGACCTTGTTACCAATTGGTGAATCATCATGTATGGCTCTCATTAGCGGTCAAACAACAGTCATTACACCAATGCACTACTCAAAGAAAGCTAATGTTTCTCTAAATTCAAACCCAATTAATTGTTAAGTACCTATCTAATTATGAAATTCACATTAATGTTGAGAATAGTTGAAGACTCAATTCAATAGAAAAGATCAACCAAATCAAATGTAACAGCTACAAGCAAGCATTATCTATTTGTTACCTGTAAGGTATAAGTTTTTAGTGGTGAAATTATTCTGAAGCATAATCTCAGATCAGTATCTTCAGCATCAATCTTTATTGTCGACGTATGCAAATCAACTGTGTTGCAACCTAAGCTCTCTTCACCATGTAGCGATTGTCTGTGTTGCCTTGAGCGAAATCTACCAAATACACTACTATTTTGGTCCAGTGAGTGGTAAGCATGAACAGAGGGAGAACCTCCCTGTGAAAAGATGAAAATATGTCATTTTCCCAGTATATATTAAGAAAAAAGCCTGCTGCAGTATCGAGACCAAAAATTGAACATTATCATTTTCACCCATATATTAGGAAAATTAGGTAACTAATAGACATTGGCACTGACCAAAACAGCTTAAAACAGGATCGTATGTGATGTAGTTGTAGTCTATCATCATCCATCAAGAGAAAAGGGGTTGTTATGATTTTTAAAGTCAAATTTCAGGGACATGTATTCAGTGGATTTCCAGCTTCTCTATGGCAACAAAGTATCACAAGAAGCTACAAGCTGGTGCACCAGCTTATTTCCACCCAGCAGCACAACAGGGGACTCTGTTGTTGCAGTAAGTGATTCACGACTTTTTATATGAATTTATGCTCTCGGTTTGGCCAAATTGTATAGTGTATCAGGCAGCGACATCATTGCTTAGTACTAATAGAAAACAACAATCCAAAGAGAAAAAAACAAATGATAATCCACATTGTTGGATAGATCACTTTGTTTAGAGGCAAATGAGGGAATGGGATGTATTGGACTATGGCCAGAGGCTAACGAGAATAAAATGATCCCAACCAAGCATTTGCATTAATTTCCAGGAGATAAAATGAACAAAAAGCAGAGCATAGAAAGAGAGGCAATAAAACTTGGTCCCAAAAGAAATGCAAGTTTAACAATCTGTAAATCATAGCATACCCCCGGTTTGGCACCTTGGTTTCTGTAATAAAATAAACTTCCTTGACTGTCAAGTACAAAAAATCTCCTCTTCCAATCTGCTCTCAAACTTGAAGATCTTTTCAAAAGATACCCCTGCTTGATAGTCCGAACCTAAAAAGATAAATAAAGGTTTCAATCAACTTTTGTTCAGAGAATAAAATATCAGCCATAAAAAGAGTCAATCGCCATAAATCACCTCTTTCCATAATTGTCAACTCATGGCACTTTATCTCATCTTTTTTTTTTGAGAAAACTTTCCTCATTTTATTCACATGGTTCTCTTTAGGTGAAAACCAAACCTTTACAAAAGAGGTTAGATCTAGGCACTAGCTCACCAAAAATTGTTATCTCTTGCTTAATATATGCATCAGTACCTAACAAGGACGAACAATCTGGAATAAATTGCACATTATATGAACATTAACTCACCTCACCTTTGGCAGTGGCTAATGTTATTGCCTCCACACCTTTAAAGGCACTCATGCCGAAACCGTTCAATCCTACAACATTTGATGAATTTGCCAATTTATCGGATGCTTGCAACTGATTCAACTCTGCCTGTGTCCTGAACTCCTGAATCCTTTTTGCAAGTTTGTCTTGTTCAATATTAGCCATCTCCTTTGACTGTTGTGCGTATGTCAACACCTGAACTTGTAGAGCAGACAAGAAACTGGAATGAATAATGATTTAGATCTGCAAGCAACCATCACTTTTACTAAACAATAATATATGCTTTTTTCAATTTGTGAAATACCAAGGGTTTGAACCCTTAACCTAGAAGGATACAACCACTAGGCCAAGAACCCCTTGGTATATGATAGGAAGTCCCAAGTAAATAAACTAATTCTGGTTCCCGCCATCTAGGAAGTTCTTGCATCAGAACCCAAAAGTACATGGCCATCACAAAGAGAATGATAATGGGTCTATATGGTGTCATCTAGTGACTTGGAGAATTGCGATGTGTACCAGCATATGGCTGTTTTTTTATAATCATTCATGGACAAATTTTTTTTGATAGGCCAAATTCTGGAGAATTGCTCCTCATTCATGGACAAATTAATCGTTACAATCTGGAAATTAACAGCATCTTACCTCGACACAAATAGACAAGGTACAGAAACATCATTTGTAGACAAATTAATAGTGACAGTCTGGAAAATAACAGAATCTTCCTTGACACGAATAAACAAGTTACAGAAATTCAAATGCAAAACTGGAGTTCAAATTCTGAATGTCCTGATACTACTATGTTTCAATTCCGTACTTACAAGAAAGCTAAATAGGTCATCGAGAGATCAAGCATTAAACCAAGATGAGAATACATACATCATTTCAACTTTTCAATGATCATAACTGAATTAATGTACCTGGTGAATGAAAGGCTCCATTTGGTTCAATAGTTCAGACCCCTGCAAAATAT
>JAOWBN010000023.1:99690-112429 GCA_028565015.1 Pinguicula moranensis | reverse complement strand
GTAGCAAGAACATGGCTGAGTGGCATGTACTCAGGGGTCTCGTCAGTGGCATAGCCAAACATGTGTCCCTGATCACCGGCACCAATGTCCTCCGGGCGTTTGGTCAGGTGGCCATGCACGCCTTGAGCAATATCAGGGCTCTGCTGCTCAATATTGACAAGAACCTTGCATTTGTCAGCATCGAGACCGACATCAGCAGAAGTGAACCCTATATTACGGCATGTATCGCGCACAATTTTCTCATAGTTTATATCGGCCTTGGTTGTGATCTCGCCAAAGACCATCACCATGTTGGTCTTGGTGCAGGTCTCACAAGCAACCTTGCTATCGGGGTCCTGTTCGAGGCAGGCATCAAGTACTGCATCAGATATCTGATCACAGAGCTTGTCAGGGTGTCCCTCATTCACGGATTCGGAGGTGAACAGGAAGGTCTCCATTTCTTCAACCTGCAATAGATAAATCACACATTAACGTTGCAAGTCCTGTCACGAGACAAAAGTTACAATGGATATCATAGTTATCCTAAGAAAAAAATAATAATCATAGTTATAAGAAGAAAAAAAGACAAAAAGACAAAAAGACAAAAGTTACATTCCATTCCTACAAAAAAAAGACAGTAACTTCTGCAGCAACAAGTAGAGACAAATATACATATACGAGAACAAAATTCTAGCATTATATCTATACAGAAATGATCCCATCATCAGTCACATCAAATTGACTCCACTACATCGATTGATAATTAGCCTGTCTCTCGCCCAGGCGGCTTGTTCTAAAAGAATATTCTATTTCTTGATCTTATACGCTTCTGCCTGAATTGCTAGAGAATCCAGCACAACAACTCTTCACTCTTGGAGAGTTCAAGAGATCTGAATGGCTAATCTAATCTATAGACAAGTAGACCATCACGTCAAATGGTACGTCTAATTCATTGACAAAAACACGTATGTCCTGATTGGCTGGCATATACACACAAACAGAAAATGCACAGATCTTCCACATCTCCCTCCTTCGAGAACCATTCGATAGAAGGAGCAAAAATTGACCTGAGTTCGACTTTGAAAAACAACCAATTTTCAAGAACCGAAGAGGAATTCAAGAATGACCACACTGAACCAAAATAACTGAACTTTTTATCCCAAAGTCTAAAATCAACCATAAATCCCAAAAAACCACAATAACCGCACGAAGTTAATGAAGAATTCTAATATTGCCGAAATCTATACCCTTTCAGATGAACCGAACTGCCGACAGCAAAGGTTTGACCTTTCTGGCTCCGGTTCACTACTTCCTCGGAATACGGCGATTTTTGCAATTTGTAGTGTAATGGTATCGGCCTTATTTATAGATTGGATGGGGTGCACCAGAAATCAACTCTTCGTCACATGGAATGGACTGTGGGTGGATAGTTCATTCAGCGTGGGGTCAAGCGTAAGTAGGGTAGTTGAGACTTAGATTAGAGGCGATATTTGAACCGTTGATGAGTGCCCAGGGAGATGGGATTTTACGGTGGCGATTGCTTGTAGTCGGTGAGGGAGAGTGATGGATTCTCTGTCTTTTGGTGTAAATTTCCAAACTATCAAATAATAAAATAATAAAACAAATCTTAGTGGGCCTAATTTATTTTTGTTAAGGGTCTAACTCTAATCTAATCTATCTGGTAGGGATGCACCAAACTTAGGTTTTAAAATATAGATGAATCCAATGAATTTATCTCCATTTTGATGAGTTTACCAACAGCTTCTAAACCACTGGCGAATCTAAATGGGGGCAGGGGCCAGTCCATTTTGATGAGTTGCCTACAGCTACAGCTCTTAAATAAAATTTGTTTGGCCCTTTAAAATTTTGAGCTAGATTTATTATTGTGTCAACTTTTTGGTGGGTTGGTACATACTGAAACAATACTGTATCATTGACTTTGCCCTGTTTGGACTGTCCGAGGAGCACTCTTCAACAAACTTGTTCGATCATTTGACGGAGGGAGTTTCTCTGGAGCTCCAGCTATACACAGAAGACCTATATTGCTTGGATCAAATGGAATAAACTCTGTCAATCGCTTGAGGCAGGAGGCCTCGGTTTCCTCCAGCTAGAGGCATTCAACATGACTCTTCTATGCAAATGGGGTTGGAGAATGCATACTGAACAGAAAGGCCATTGGTTCGAAGTATTACAGGCTAATCTACCACAACGTTCACCTTCTAATGATTGGCCCTCATTTCCAGCCGTTCGCATATCCACCAAATGGTGGAAAGATTTGTCCTCGGCAATCTCGACTGAATGGTTTGTTTCACGATTGACAAGAGTAGTGGAGAATGGGCAACACACGAGATTCTGGCTCGATAACTGGATGGGATCTGGAACTCTTGCTGCTTGATATCCCGTTCTTCAGTTTGGTGGCAAACAAACAGATTTCGATTTTCTCCATGTGGCCACCACTAAACTTGGAAAGACCTCAAAATGGCAACTGGAGCCAATTCTTGAGACAACATCACATTGAGATGCTCCATGAGTTGGAAACAGAGGTGAATATTGCATTATCTCCTACCAGCCTCGCAGATTATTGGGTCTGGACAGGTGGACCAAGTGGACGGTATTCTTCTAGCAGCGCTTATAGGATTATTTTGCAAGAATCGAATTATACTGGCACTCCAAATTCTGAGATCGCAAGGGTACGGGGAAAACTATCACCGCGAAAAGTAACAATGTTCCGCTGGAAGGCTTTGCACCTACGGATTGCAACCTTTGATAACTTGATTCTTCGTGGTATATCATTAATTGATGATGAGCGTCTATGCCCCTAATGCAAGATCACTCTGAAAAGTATACCACATCTGTTTTGCTCTTGCCGAGAGTCATACGGACTCTGGGCCATGCTGTATAACTGGTTAGAGGTTTGCACTGTCGGACAAAACTCCATCGGACTTCATCTTCATTCTCACGTGGGTTTGTGATGTGCGTCGAAAGGAAGGAATCTATGGAAAAGCATTTGGCATGCAACAATTTGGTCTATCTAGAAGACAATAAATGAGTTGGTATATCGTCTAGGGACTCTAAATTTACACAAATGTTTGGAGTACATACAGATCCAGATATGGCATTGCGCCAATGACGATAAATCAAAGATCGTGACTGACTGGATGAGACATCCGAGATTATGTTTTGATATTTTCTATCCGAATGTGTGAAAAAATATAAAAAATGGAAAAAATGGAATGAGTCGTTCCGGAAGAAATGCTTCCTTGTAAATATTCTTTGTGAATAAATTCATTATTACCTGTATAAAAAAAAAAAAACAGATCCCTCTTCTCCGTCCGATTCTCACCCCCTCATCTCCCTCCTGGTCCACCGTTCAAGAACATCGGTTTTCACAGTAGCAGCAACTCCCAAGAAGCTTTCGTCGTCATCAAGAACTGGAAAATTCGACAGCAAGAATCGGAGGAGCAGCCCCGTGACGACTAAAGAGCAAGAAGAGATAGTGTAGGACGAAGGGGTTGCTGAGATTGCGGGAGTTGGCGATGGCAGCGTTGTATTTACTGACGATGGGTTTGTAATGCCGGTGCTCCCGGGAGAGGAGCGTGATTTTTGGGAAGGTCCTCAGCTGGACGCTTTTGAATTCTTTGTAGAGTACATGTGGGCTTTCGGTGTCGTTTTTGCAGTAATTTATTGGTCTGCAATCTCTGATTGTTGGGCTATTTCTATTTTGTTCATGTTTTGTTCTGTGAAAGGTTTCATACTATGAATTATCTGCTTATAAGCAGTGTTGATGTTAAAATGTGATTAACAGACATGAAATGAGCTTATATAGGATGAGTTCTGGTCCTCTTATTAGCTTATGGATTGCAAGGTGTCAACATTAATATCCACTGGTTCATGCAGATTAATAGAGAAGAGTATCTGAAGTTTTATGAGCATCTTGATAATTTGTTACAAGTAGTAAGGTTGATGAAAAACTCTGCCATGGTTGCGCTTCCCTTGCAATAATTTGGACTGTTAAGTTGAGGCGTTACTGTAAGTGGGTGTAATCCAGAATGCAGTGAGTGATATGGCGAGCAAGATTTTATAAGAGTAGTTGATGATGAACTAGCGAAAAATTGTGTATCTAGTTAACTGGTTACGAACTTCTTCTTTTTTTACCTGAAGCCAGAATTATGACTTGCTCAGTCTGAGTACTCTGTTGATTCTTGCATCTGTTCATTTTCAGTTAGCTGCATGTGGCATTGCTGTGGCTACTTACAATGAGGGAGCAACAGATTTCAAGGAAACTCCTGCTTATAAGGAATCGATCAAATCTCAAGAGCTTCTTGAAGGACCAGATGCATCAAACTCTGATGTGTTGAGTCGAATCCAACCGAGCAAGCTCCTCCTTTGGAATAGTCTTTAGGTTGCTGAAAAATTTTGGACAACAAAACACGTATGGTTCTCTATGCATATGTCTTCTTGGAAACTAGCCGATTGTATTATAAGCTCTTCTTTGCTGACATTGTCATAGAAATATTGCTGGATGCGGTTTCAAAAAAGCCATGGTTTGCTTGAAAACAGAGACTATGTTATAAAAAGTTCCACTGGAATACTCGAATTGAATAACTATTTCTTCAATAACAAAGAAGTAAAACTAAAATATGAGTAAGCCAGGGTCATGCTCTATAATTGAGATGTCCTGTAAGCAATGCAATAACTGCGGTTAGTTGCAGTATCAACGATTCTTCTCTTGCCTTCAGTCTCACTTGAGCGCTGTGGGGTAGACCAAATCCAAGAAAACTTGACCTTGGAGCCACTGTGATTACAGGAGCAGCTGAAATTCCAGTAAAGATCAGCACTAGCCTTTTGCTTGAATGTGTAAACATGGATTATGAACTTCATTTACCTGCCACGGTTGAATTAGGCTCTGTACCAGAGGAGGCCTGAGCAGGAGGTGGAAGAGAAGGCGGAGAAGTACCTTTAAAAGCAGCGGGAATTGGTTACTAGAAGACAATTTCTTGGTTCTTAACAGATCTACTCAAAAGAAAAATTTGATGCTAAATTTTCCTGAAAAGCAACAGCGGCAACAAAATACCTCCACAGACAAAAGGATCCACCCTGAGGTTGCAAAGGGCAGGTAACTGAAGAGCAAGCGTGGTGTTGATTGGAGGAAACGTCGGTGGCAAACCAGTGCCACTTAACAGCAGGCAGAGGCAGGTAGGCCTCTGGTGATAGAGCTGGCTGAGGCCATTACAGCATGTTTGAGCTGGGAAAGTAGCCATACCCTGCACGAACGGTCCACATGGAGCTAAAGCGACCAAGTTCGGTCCACATTCCGTAATCATCCTCTGTGCAATGGCGTCAGGTGGAAACAAACTCAGAGAGGCAAGAAGAAGAGCAGGGATGAGGAGGAGGGAGAGATGATAAGCCATTGCTTTGGATTGATATGAAGAATGCGGACTTAGTGTTCCTCTAAATAGGTAAAAATAAGTGCATTGCTTCAGCATGAAACTGCAGAAAAAATGCATGCAGAGTGTGATTTTCATATCATTAGAAACTTGTGCATTCATCCTTTTTCAATGGGGGTGGGGGGAAGATGGACAAAGTACAAACTGGGAGAGCATGACACAACCGACAGTGACCCCTTATTTTTTTGAGAAATGATATAGCGCACAAATTTCGTAGCGGGTGTTTAACAGGATTGGGGGCAAAATGACCATTTTATTCTGTGTTAAAATTCGTGTCAGTGTTTAACACGGGGCAAAATGGTCATTTTGCCCCAATTCGTGCGTTCGTGCGTACGGAGTGGTCGTGGGCTATATTTTTTTTAAAACTGAAAAAAAAAAATTAGAGGGGGCCGCAGCCCCCTCCCGCCCCTCTTGAGCGTGCCAAAGGCTTAAAAAAGATTTTTTTTTAACTCCATTACACTTTCGAACGGTTAAAAAAGAAGTCTTTCTTTTCATTGTAACTGATCGAAAAAGTTGAAGATGACAAAATCTCGGGATCTGAAGGCTGAAGGCTGAAGGCTGAGTCTGTTTATTGCTGCTCTTCCAGAGTTTGAGCCTGTTGAACATTATTCGCCTATACTTTTCCAAATTAGAAAGTTCAGAGCTTGCACATTTTCTTAATTTCATCTTCATGGAAGTCAAGCCCCTACTCGAGATATCCGTCAATGGTGGTAAGCAAGTCTGAAGGAAATCAAAACCCCACGAACACGAAATGCCCCAAATATTCGAGTATTTCGTGGTATGCGGAATCGGGCCGGAAATTCGGACCCTCGACGGGAGCAGAGGCTACCATGGTACTTCCAGTATGTACTTGCCTTCCTTGCTGGATCAGTACCCTCCTCCGAATCATACTCGTTATCCTCCGCCTCCACCCCAACTCCCGACTTGCGTTTTGCCTGCCGGGGTTCAATTCTATTCCTCAGGCTATGATTCTAAGGATCCGTCTTCCTTTCCTCGGAGTTATCCCATTGTGTTAACTGAAGGCGATGGGTCCAAAATATATGTCAGCTGCATTGCGTTTCGGGATCCCATTTGTCAGGATGTATGCGAGGCCTACAGAATTCCGGGAGATACTTTTGCTGATAAATGCATCTGCCTTGTCTCGCGTTCTCCCAGTTTCCGCACTTTGCGGGAGGCTTTGGAGGAAATATTTCTACTTTGTTTTTCAACTACGGGTAGCAGGTAGAGTCGGATGAGTAAAATTCAGTGCTGTATATTGTGTTCCAATTAAAATCTTTCTTCACTGATGTTGGAGGGACAACTAGCTGTTATAAAGATTGCAAGTGAAATATAGAACTTGTGCATTTGGATTTATACGCCTTTTCAAGTGCTAAGCACTGAATTCCGTTCCCGATAGCTAATGTTTGCCTAGTGAGATCATTTTAAATTCAGGACTGTCAATTTAGTGATTTTTGATCGTGTCTTCTTGTTAGTAACTCCATTTTTTTAAAACTTATTGCTTTGATTAGCTTTTTGGTATAGTGTAACCTAAAGAAGTTAGCTAGGGCCCTTAGGAAGTCCACTTTTCCAAAAGAGCTTAAAGAGCCTAAGATCTTTTTTAGTCCGGATATATGCTTGTCTTGACTATAAAAGGTAGAGGCATGCCGCAGATTTTAGTTGCTCTGTTATGTTCTTCAGATTCATGCTGTGGCTTACCCAACTTGTCTCTTTCTGCTTGCGTTTATTGAGAAAAAGGAGGGGCTATGTCAATCTAATTAGAAAGATTCCATTGTCTGGAAATATAACATGAGTATACTGACATTGAGGTTGCCAGTAGCATGTGAATTGATATAATGTTGCTTTGCCTTTCTTTTCTTTTCATTTCATTGTGAAAGATCATTGCTGCAGTTTGAAAAGGTAGACCATGTGCTCATTCTAAAACATTTTCAGCAAGTCTCTCTGGGAAGTCATATCATTCTTGGTTTCCAATGTACCTCTGCCTAATCCTGGAAAGGACCGAGTCTTGTTTGCCATTGAGAATAGCCTGCTTGCTGTAGAGGTCCCGCCAAAGGATAGTCTTCCTCATGCTGATGTATGCACCTACTTTTTTCTTTTACTCTTGTTATTCATCATCAAAGTTCCATTCTTTATGCTGATGTATGCGCCTACTTTTTCTTTTACTCTTGTTATTCATCATCAAAGTTCCATTCTTTGTTCTTCAATGAAGTCGTTACTTGTCTGTTAACTCTTAGTTTATAGTCACAATCTAGCTTCATTTCATGGCAGATCTCCTTTCAGCCTTTGCTTCAGTGTTTGGATGTCGATAATTTCATCAAACTGTTTACAGCTGTGCTGCTTGAACGAAGGATTTTGCTTCGCTCTGACAAGTATGTTAAATTATATGAGACTCAATTGTATGATTCTTTAATCTTTTCCAGTAAATATCATCATTATGATGCCATTCATTTACTTTCTACAAAGATGGATGTTAAGTTTCTATAATTCCTATATGTTTAATGAGTGTTTAATGATATGTTTTTATGGGCCAGAACGACTCCACCCCTACAGATCACCCAGCAAGTACAAGTAACTAAGAAAAAATTTGACGAACCAATTCCATTTCACCAATAGTTTTTTTTAAAGGATTGATATGCACTTGCGATTTAATCTACGATATTTTTCATGTTATATGTCCTGAAGCTCCATACTTGATTAGCAAATCATGAAATACTTTCCTCTTTATTTAAAATTGATCTTTATGACTAATTACTATCATCTTATGGAAGGTATATAGGACTAAAAAGCTTATACCACTCCGGTAATGCACTTTTTAATTTTCTTGAATTGATGAAGTGACACATACATAGACTAGTTTTTTTCTGACCCTACAATTGCTGATCTGTGATTCTCTGTAGCAATAGTTTGAGCAGATCATCTAATTGGAGAAGGCTAGGCATTCTCTAAATCTTGTTTCTGTAGTTTTTTATTTGCTGTACAGTTCCTATTGTCTCATGAGTTTACCGATGGAAAAATATAATAAAAGTTCAAACAGTGCTTCTTTTCTTTTCTTTAGCAATTCCCACTCCCATGGTTGAGCATCGGAAATACAGTTGTGTTTTTTGCTTCGAGTTCTAAACTTTTCTATCATCAATGATCTTTCTTGAGTAATCTTTAGCTAATGTAATCCAATCTATGTTTTTGCTGCACAAGTTTTATCAATCCATACTATATTCACATCACAAGGCTTTTTAAACAATGATTTTCCCCTTTGCATTTAGGTTCATGTGATATTAACCTCTCATTTACATGGTTTATGCAGATATTCTCTTTTAACTCTCGTATCAGAAGCAATATGCCACTTACTATATCCATTTCGGTGGCAGGTACATGATTTCTTTCTGACTTTTGCATTTTTTAGCTGGGCTTTTTTTACCAAACAAGAAAAGAAAGGCTTCCAAGTACTAATATTACTATTATTCGAACGTTTCATGGAGGATTTTCTGACTTTCTTTTCTTGTTGTTCTGAAGCATGTGTACATTCCATTACTATTTTTCAGTGGAGTTGACTACATTGATGCTCCCACACCATATATGATGGGCCTTCATTCAAGTGTTGATACTTTTGGGCTACTAATGGATGGTGTAAGTTCTCTCTTGGATTAAAACATCGAAAGCTGTAATTAACATGCGTAGTGATCTATACTTGTTTTAATTTTCAACTTTTGGCATATGGGTGACCTCTAGAGGTTGATTTATCTTCATTATGATGCCTTATTTAGCTGGCTCGCTAGGATCTGAATATAAGACTTTCCAGATTTTTGGTTATGCCACTATCCTGACTTTTACCTGAAGAGTCTTCTCAGTGGGGAGAGTATAAGAATCATAGGTCATATTACTAGGACGGCAAGGGTCAACACCCTCATTTAGGACAACTATATGGAAAATCAGGTCATGTCAACTCCAATTTTCACCTTTAATTGCTCATTAAAAAATTTGCTGAATGAAGGAATTTAGATAAGAAAGATACATGACATATGCATACGATGGATGCCTTAGGGAGCAGCAGTAGCAGCTCTCCCTTAGTTTGGGGAAATCGCACAGCTACTTGTGAATTCTTTCAAGGGAAGGGGCTCCCCTAAATCGACCTTACTGTTTACTCTGCTTTGGTCATGCATTATAAAGCTAATTGTTTTAAGGGAAACAAATATACTGATCCCCAAATCAGGGAATACTAACTTTTTATATGCTTCAACAAGGCCACTGACTCTTGTGATTACCAAAATTTGCTGCTTTGTGCATTTCGCTGCAGGTAGTTGTGGTCGACCTTGAACATAATCTCATAACCACGTCAGAGGAAATTCCTCCTATACCGGAACCAGAATATAGTTCTTTGCGTGGTGAGATAATGATGTTATTGCATCCAAATGTTGTTGGCATAGACCAGATGAAGGGTGGTTCCTTTGTTGAGCAACATCCTCGAGTTAGTTGTAGGGTGTGGGGAGACGATCATGACATCCACCTTAGGTAATTCTTGGTTACTAGTGTGAACTCTTTTTGAAGTAATCAATTATGTGCTCAGTCTTACGCCGTATTATGAGTAGAGATGTATAGAGATATAGAGAGACACATATGCATACTTGAGTATGAACAAACAAAGGTAGGTAGGGAGGACCAGAAGGCTAGGCTTTATTTATTTATTTATTATTTAATTATATATTTATTTATTTATGTATTTTTATATTTATTTAGCTATGTATTTCTCCTCTCTACTGGTATTTTTATTTTTATTTTTATCTGCATATATATATGTATATATAGTTTAGGTTTAGTGTTATGATTTGATTGTTTTTATTATTTATTTATTATCTATTATTTTACTTTATTTTACCTTATTTTATTGTATTTCTTTCTTTTTCGCCGTCTACGAGCTGAGGGTCTCTAAGGAAACAGTCTCTTTATCGCTGCTGAGATAAGGGTATGACTGCGTACATCTCACCCCCCCAGACCCTGCTTACGAGCGGGATTTATTGGGTATGTTTGGTTTGGTTTGGTTTAATTATGTGCTCAGTCTTCATGCTGACTATAGATTGGGTTATTTGTTCTGTTCAACATCTGGCTTTATGGCTTTTTCATCCATATTTAGTGGTCTCTTGTACTGAATTTTTGAAATCTGATTTGGTATAATGATATTTTGTCATGGGCTCAAAAGCATTTACTGAGGAAATTTATTTTCATTAGTTATATTGTGCTCTATTGCTTCCCCAGGCTTTTATGTGAAGCATGTTTTATATTTTTTTTATCATCACACTATTAATCCTGTTTTATTTTCTTTAAATCTAATAGTCTACAAACTGTTGGTTCTTGTTCTCGCAGGTTTATCTTCCTGAAATTCTTTGCATCAATTTTAGGTGGCTATCGCAATTTTATTGTATGAGGCTTTACCCTATTCTTGTTGGAAACAAAATTGTTGGTTAGTTAGTCAACATGAACAAACAACTGAAATGTTTCTATGTTAGGAAAACTCTGCGACTCATGTCTTCAATACCCAGGCTTTCTTAAAGAAGCGTGCTCGGTCAACAAACCTGCCACCAGATCCAATGGTGAGATACCTATCTGTTTCCATCTATGTAATATTGATCTGCCTTATTTAAACCTTCTCTCTGTATGCTAATGTTTTGCATTGAATTTTTAACTAATAATTTCACAGGGATTCATTTCTGTTTTGATACTTTGACAGATTAGCCAGTTTCTAGATTCTCAAGGTTTCTTAGACTATTTGGAGAGAGGCCTTGGTTCTGAAGAAAATGGCAAAAATCTTCTTGATAAGTTGCAAGATGCTATCGGCAGGGGACAAAATCCAAGAACGATTCTACCGTCACATGCTACAGAGTTGGAGATCGTAACTATTTCTGATCCAATTGAGGCAGTTCCAGGTGACACCAACACCTTCTGAACATGACATGATACAAATATATAGATTGAAAAGGTTCTCGAGACATGAAAATTTGGTTCTGATGCAAGTACCATTTTATGTTTTTGTAATGAATCAGGTGCAAAGTATTACTATGATAGGTTTCCTACGAATACCAGAACCGAAGAGCAAGAAGAAAAGAGAAGGCAGGTACTAGCTGCAGCAAGTGGAGTTCTGGAATATTCTGGAATTAGTAACCTGAGGTACAGTTTTAATCAAATAAAGACGATTATCTTTTATGCAAGTCTGATTCTCTTTTCTCTTTAAACATAAATATGTATTTCTCTAAGTGCAGCTCACCTTCAGTACTTACCACTAAAGATGCAAAGTCTGAAAGCCTGAGTCCAAGGGAGAGGGCTGTGAGTTTTACTTAATAGTAACTCTTGCTGTCTTCTTATTCAAGTTAATTTAAAGATCAAACAAATGAATACTTATTTCTTACAGGCCGAAAGAGAGCGCATGGTTTTGGATATCAAAGTGAAGTTACAGGTATATTCACTTAGTTAAGCTGTATCTGAGGTCCTTGATATGCCATTGACCCAAGGACCTTGTTCATGAATATTTGCATTTGTTTCTTTTAAACAGGGTCTGTGGCTACGCCTTTTGATATTAGAAACTACTGATGATCCACTTTCGTCATTTGAGTATGGAACCATACTTGGTATATCTTTTAATTAGACTAAATCTGACGGTTTACTTTGGAGCGTCATCTTTTTTCCCCTTGTTTCCTTGGAATGAAGAGATGACTGATGTACTACCTTATGATTTTTTTTATCAGCTTTGATTGAGTCAGATGCTGAAGGAATTGGCGGTAGTGGCTTTGTCGAGTGTATAAGAGAACATATTCATTCAGTAAGTTTCATCTCATGACTCCAATTGGTTTATTCATGTTGTTATGTTGATATTGTGAGAATGGTAAATTTACCCATTGTAGGGATGGAGCTGTCAACTGACTGAGGAGCAGTTTATTGCAGTGAAAGAACTGGTAAAATATGCTTACACCTTGAGCATCACCTTGCCATTATCTTTTCTTTCCTGTTCTATTTGAAGTCGGTTTATTTTTGCTTATGATGGTATTTTTACAAGGGACATTCTTATGAAAGAAACTCTGAATAGCTTTTGTAAGCATTTGTATGTGTCGGTTTCTGGAACAATGCACAATTTTGACAAAGATGTATTCACAAGATAAGATAGCAGCAGTTTTTTTTTTGATTAAACTACCCCCATTTTATTAAAGTGATTCTCTTATAGGTGAGAATCAAACCTTTGATACGCATCCAGATCACTCCTTTAGAGGATGATTCCATTACATTTGGCCATAGGCCTGTGTTAAACATGTCTGACAGACGGCATATGTAGTTTA
>JAOWBN010000023.1:87522-99590 GCA_028565015.1 Pinguicula moranensis | reverse complement strand
TAGAAGATTTGGGGTATCGTTATTTTGAAAGTGTCATGTTAGTTAGGTGGTAACTTAATATGACACTACTTGTTACTCATTGGTCGCACGAATCATTTCTTGTATGAAGTACGAGAAAAATCCGTGTATGTCAAAACAACAGATATGTTCTGTTGTACGGCTTGTGTAGCCGAGCAGATTTGTTCTGTTGAACGACTTGTGTAGCAAAGCAGATTTGTTTTTTGTGCGACTTATGCAGTCGAGTGAGAGCTGTTGAAAAAAGGTTGGTTAACTCATGCCAACCAACAAACATATTACAGACAAATTTATGTCTAAATAGTACTAGTACTATTTGAATACTATTCCCACGCCTATAGATAGGCTACGTGCCTATTCATTTGAAATAAGCGAATTGAACGACTATACGAAATTTCTCTGTCCGCCTAGCCACCCAAGAGACTAACACTTGATTCGTGAAAATTTAACAAGACTTTGGTAGGCTCGTTCCGGATATTCGATCCAGTTATCATGCCTCCGCAACAGGTAACATTTACTGTATTTGTTACCGTCTAAATTAATTATTAGATCCGTTCTAATGTTTGAATTACAATTCTGATATCTTGCGATACTTTTGGTGTGAAACAATAAAGAACGCCACTTTTGGTGTGAAACAATAAAGAATTCAACTTGAAACTCCAACATGACAAGGAAGATCAAGATAAAATAGTTGATCACAGTAATCAACAATTCTTGTGCAGAATAGAAGGCACACAAAGATTTTCTGGTGTTCTGTATTGCATCCATTTGGCTGAAGAAACTATACCAGCTGCTACATGATACACAGAAGAAAAATATTAAACGATCAATCCCCTACCACTTACTAGCATCTTGCTCAGGTTAGACAACTCTGTATTGTATGATGAACGATTACTATACGAAGCTACCAAAGCCTATTAGTTTCAGGTGTGACTTGGTACTACAACTAAGTGCATTGAAGTGAGAAGAAGGAACTTTATTTGAAGTATTACACCACATCTAGCCACAAGAGGCTGTGTCAAGATCATCTTCAACTTGAGTCAGGAGTTCACCCGCCCATTATCCGATTTGTATTTTTTTATCTCTTCTTGAGCACATATGAGCCTGTACGGGGATGAGATGTTTTGGAACATGTATGATTGATAAAGACTATTGTTAACATGCATAGACCTTAACTACCTCAACTGCAAATGGGTGACCTCACGGATCAAGTCCTTTTCCCTCTCATTGGCAGCTTCCAACTACAGATACGAAAACAGATGTTAAAACCTAAATATCGGAATAATTTCTAAAAAAACCTTGTGGGGTTCGCATTCAGGGTGTAACATAATGTTTGGGGAGAAACTATGATGAGCACGCATGCTTATGGATAGTGAAGGAACTGACATGCTTGAATCTATGAGAAACCAAAAGATTATCTCTTGTTTAGCATATAATGGAGCTACTCCTGCTTAGTTCTACATATGTCGAAACAGACAAACATTTTTCCTACTTGAGACTGAATGTTTAAACAGAGTGTACCAGAATGCAGATTCAGAAAACACAAGTAAATTTTTAATATCACTTTCCCCTAGCAGGAGAAAAGGAATATTGATTACTATATTGGATTTCAGCCTCCAAGTTGAAGCGAACGTAAAACCAACATGGAGAAATAGAAAGTTTACTGATCTCATGTGATGAAACCATAACAGTAAAATGGACATAGACAACTGCAGATGAAGCCATGCAATTGGTCACTGGATAACTTGTAAAATAGCATACCAATGTTTTTTCTGCCACTGCCACGCTAGTAGTCGTGCATCCCAGCTCTACAAAACCAGCAACGAAACTGAATGAGAAATACGCAACATCTGCATATATGAATTTGCGTGTGTGATAAGCAATGTTGCATCAACATTGATACCTGAAGGATCACTGGAAGATGCTTGCTTCAGTAGAGCAATAAGCAAGTCCTGTCAGAGAGAACATAAAAGGACAATTCAGACTTCAGAGTCTAATAAAAGTATAGCTGGAAATAAACGGAAAATGCAAGAGAGCTTCTCTTACAAAAAATATTACCCTTTGGATAATATTTGCATACAGCATAAGCTGTAGATTGAGAAAAGATCCAAGACCAGCCTCATTTGATGGAGCAGATTCATCAGGCAAGGTAGAGGCAATTGCAGGAAGTTGGGCAATCACCTAAATATTCATAATGTTTCAAGTTCTATACCATGTATATGTGATTGTTCTTGTTTTGAAAATAAAATAATTCATATTCCGAATTCACATGGTTCAGGATTTGATTGGCTTATCCTACAGAAATAAATACCATAAGAGGATATAGCCTTTTAAGGATCTCGAAGAAAAGAAAGAACCAAATTAGTTAATCCTGGATACAGTCAATGAAGGTACTAATCAGATTCATATGTATACATTATCTATGCTGATGACATAAAACAAGAAAAGTCTGTGAGTTGGAAGACATTAAAAATTGAAGGAATCAAGCAGCCATAGTAGCATGCGAAACAGAGACTAAAAATTGTAAGTCAAACTAAGAGGACGAGCAGTATTTACCCGGGAAAGCAAACTTTCACACCAAACTTGCAAACTGTTGATTTTCTGTATCGGAGCTGGATCCACCTAAATGGAGGAGATAATAACTCTTCAAATAAATGTAACAGAGACATTTCTCACACCAAAAATGCAATATTAACCTTTTCGGCCTCAACATTCTCTGAGGTGACCTTAAATCGGCCTCTTTGTTGGACAACTGGACTCTTCCCCTTTTCATCAAATTCATCCCCATTAACTGCAAAATCGAACGACAGTTATTATTGAAACAGAGAATGCAAACAAATAACTTTTGTCCAATAACAGTCAAGCATCAAGCATCTGAGCAGCAAATTAACTACCTGAAGATTTTGAGCTTTTGGTTACTATTCCTTGCTGTGCAAGATCTAAGGGTTGGGAATTGGCAAGCCCGGCGGATGAACAATTCTCCGACTGAATTTGGACTTCATCACTGATCATGGCCAGAAAAAATGAGAAGTGTCAAGGATATCCCACGAAATATTACTGAAAAATTAACAATCATCTGTTAAAAAACATCACCATAAAGAGTAAAAAAGAATAATGCATTTACCCAGCTAGATCATGTCCCAAGAAACAAAAAAATAAAGTGAATATATTGCAGAAGCCACACGATCTACTGGGAAAAGGTTACGGATAGTAAGACTTAGCACATAAGGATTTTCAGTACATGACTGGACAACCTCCAAAATATAACTCAAAAGCTAAGATACATTTTCTCGAGCTATAGACAAAAAATAAGTCAAATCATCATCTCACACAAGAATGACAATTGAAATATCAGGTAAAACAAAATCATCTTCTTTCATATGAATTATTTTCGTGGGGGCATAAATTGGTTGTTGAGGAAGCAAACATTTTTTCATGCTTGTAAGAAACTGGTTGGTAAGGCAACAAATCAAGAAAGAGGAAAACTATTTGTAGGTATATTGTAGATAAAATGTCGGGAAATCGGGGACAATTTCGATGATTCAAGAGAAAGAGAGAGCCTAGCCAGAAGCAAGGAGTAGATGGAACCTGTTTACAACATTCTCGTCCATCATTTTGAGGATTGGAAGAAGCCTAGCAGACAATGAATGACTAATGATTTTTGTGAGAGACATTTCAAAGGATCGTGGAAATTGAGGATTGAGATTCCTCCGCAAACTCCATATTACTTAGTATGAGGGCCGCAATGCAATTCACCTAAGTAAAACTGAATGTCTATGCACAATCTTAAGTTGAGCCTCTATTCAGATAGTAGTTTTTTGTTGTTTAACTTACTAAAATTTACATTTACACTTTTACAGACGTGAAGGCATTGCAGTAATCTGCTTTTGCCGTGGGTAATGGTTCCTTGTGAGACAAGCAGATAGGTTATCATTGAATAACACTCATCCTTGAAACCGATATCATGCATCAAAAAGGGGTCCTATACATACGTGAATAGTTCCAAAAAACAAAACATACAAAGATCAACATGATGAATACTGTAGTAAGTATATAAAATCACACCTTGAATTAAGACTTGTGACAGGCCCTTCTAGAGTGTTTTTATTCACCAATGGTGCAAGCTTTTCGGTTAACTTGCATTTTACATGATTCTCTTTCACAGGAGACATCACTCCAAAATGTATCCAATATATTCTCAACTAAGTTGGGGTTTGAGGGATCAGATGTACGCGGTCTTACCCTTATAATTATACAAAGAGGTCGTTTCCATTGCGACCCAATATGGATTGCGTCATTTGATGTATTGAGTTCCAACAACTTCAATAAATAGAAGCATTGGAATTTAATAGAGTCATTTTGGTTTACTTCATTATTAGCACAAAGCTAAAAAAATATGAACCCAATATATTAACAGGAGACATCACTGTTGGTTGGAATATGGACCCAGACCCATATTTTAGATTAGTCTAAGAGTTTTTATTTATTTTCAAAATTACTCTTATATTAGTCTATATAAACTCATGTATTCTCATAATACAATACAATATATATTTGATCTAAATTCTATTTGGTATCAGTTCTTAACCCAAAACTGCTACCCCCTCTTCCAAAACCTTAAATAATCGTCACCCCCCACTAAACCCCAAAAATCGCCGCCACCTTCCACCCTAACCCTAATCCGCCGCCACCTCCCTCCCATAAACCACCGCCATCCTACCAGCAGCCAATTCGGCTGCGAATATGAGTATGTGGGCTATCCTGTGATGAAGTGAGAGCCTCGTTCTATTTGTTCTCTATTCTTGGAAGACATGTCTGGTCTACATCGTCTTGTATTTGGAAGACCTATCCGGCTTCCAATGTCTCCTCCGCCATGTTGTCTAATGGAGTGTGTTTTGTGCCAGCAGTAAGCTTTTCCGTTCCCGTGTTAAGTTTATTCGTGTGACATCATATTGGATCCTCCAAACAATATTCAGACGGAGAAATCCGCTAACTCCCACACGGATTTGTCTGTCACACACACGACGGCGCATTGTGTGATTAGTGTCCTGTTGAACGGGAAGAATTTTCATGTATGGTCTAATAGTCTTGAGTTGTTTCTGGGCGGCAAACGCAAGCTTGGTTGGCTTCTTGGCGCTAAGAACCCCCCAGCAAAATCTGATAAGAAACCTTATGAAAAATGATATGTAGATAATTGCGTGATATTGAGGTGGATGTTTTAACTCCATGAAAGCATTGGTCTACAACATGTTCATATACCACAAGACTGTGTCTGGTCTCTGTGTTGGCCTCAGAAGAATGTATGCGCATGCACGCAACGACTCTTGGATCTTTGAACTTCACCAGGACATCAGTCATGCTTCCCAAGTTACATTGGGATGATCTATTGCTGATTTCTTTGGCTATCCGCAAACACACTGGGAGGAACAATCTCAGTATGAGCCTCTAAGTGATTTTTAGTGCAACCATGATGGTGAGGTCGAAGTTGAAAGTCTTGATTGTCCTCGGACATATAAGTTCCTGATGGGCTTGAAGCCCGAATTTGAGTCTCTTCGTACCCAGATTTTGAATATCATGCCTATGCCGTCATTATTTGATGCCTTTGCCATAGTTGAAGGTGATGAGCAATGGTATGGTCTTCTCCCAACAACTGATGTTGTTCCGGGCCTTCTTACCCACAGGCTTCCGATCAGATGGCCTTTATTGCACCTTTTGGCACACGTTCTACTCGTCTTTATTGCCAGCATTTTTGCAAAGAGGGTTATATTATTGATCATTGTTTTTCCCTCCATCCGAAGTTGAAGAAGCAATTTGACCGAACATGTGCAACTGGTCGAGGTGCAGGGCGTGGTAGGGGTGCTCTTCATATGGGAGTTGTTTCTGAAAGTCTACCTACTTCTTCCGACTTTAGTCAGCATTAGTCCCAGACTGCCAGCTTCAAACACGTCTAGAGTTGATCGGTTTCTCTTCGGCTTTGGGTGCCACAGCTATTGTTGTTGCTGCTGCAGGTACTCCTAATGCTCTTCATTGTAAGTCTACTCATCCTACGTGGATTCTGGATTCGGAGACAAACAATCATATGACCGTTGAGCTGTCTATTTTTCCTTCCACATTTACCCCCATAAATGAATCTGTTCTTATTGTTGATGGATCCATCCCCATCAAAAGTCAGGGTGACACTCAATTATCTTTTTGTTCCCTGTCACATCCCTTCTCCTCTAGATCCAGTTCCCCTTCGCATATTATTGTTGGCCACACTCCACTGCACCCTCGCCAAAGTCTTCATCGGATTTAGGTACTGTATCACCTCCTTTATCTGTTGATATTGATGTTCCTCGATATCCTATCTATGACCGATGTCCCCCTGATTGTTTGAATTTTACATGTTGTACTGATCATTCTATTTCAAATAACATTTTTTACCAGGGTCTGTCAAAATCCCATCATTCTTTCATAAGAAGCCCATTCAGTTCATGAAGCACTCCAGAATTCTCAAAGGGTGGCTACCATGAAAACAGAAATGGATGCCCTTCAGCGCAACCAGACATGGGAGCTTGTGGCTCTTCCTCCCGGGGAACAAATAGTTGGTTGCAAATGAGTGTTTAATGTGAAGTAGTTGACAGATAGTATTATTGACAGGTATAAGGCCACGCTTGTGGCTAAAGGATTTACTGTAAGGATTTTAGGTCAACCTTCGCGATTGTGATTAAGCTCACCACTCTGACTTGGGTGTAGGCCTGCATCCTATCATGTAAATCCAATTAGAAGTTGTCTGCAGATATGGGAGAGTTATCGCCATATTCATTTTTATATTAGCAACTTGTAAGTCGTCTTATCTATCTGACAAACACAAGAACATATATCACTTTTGCAGTTATTGTTGTCAGCCAGTTCATGCACTCACCAATGACAACACATCTAGACGCAACCTATCATATTCTCTGGTATCTGAAAACCTACCCTGGCCTCGACCTCTTCTTTGGATCAAGAGCGCAGTCCATACTGTCCTATTTTACAAATGTTGATTATGCATGGTTGAAAGGTGATCGTCGTTCTACTTCAGTGTTGTGCACCTTTCATGGGAGTCATCTTATCTCAGTTATCTTCTTGTCATCCGCTGAAGTTGAGTACCGAGCTATGCACAAGGAACGTGTGAAATACTGTGGTTTCGTTCTCTTCTTCAGGAATTCGGGTTCCTATTCACAGACTCTTCCACATTATACTGTGATAACAAGTCTGCTATTATGTTGTCGTTTGGCTCTGTCCTTCATGAAAGAGCGAAGCATATTGAGGTTGATATTCACTTCATTCGTAAGAAAATCTAGTCAAGAGTTATACTCTCGAAGTTTGTCACCTCACAAGATCAACTACTGATATGTTTACAAAATCCATTAACCCGGGACTCTTGCAATTGTATATTCACAAGCTCGGGTTCGTTTATATTTTTTGCCCCAACTTGAGGGGGAGTGTTGAAATATGGGCCCAAACCCATCTTCTAAATTAGTCTAAGAGTTTTTATTTATTTTGTCCATTGCAAATGGAGCTAGAAGAGTTATCATTGACAATTCTTTTAGCTTTGTGCTAATAATGGACTACAACAAAATGACTCTATTAAATTCCAGTACCTCTATTTAGTGAAATTGTTGGAACTCAATATATCAAATGCGCAATGCATATTGGGTCGCAACGAAAACGACCTCTTTGTATAATTACTAGGGTAAAGCCGCGTATATCTGACCCCCAGACCCAAACTTAGTTGGGAAAATACTGGGTACATTGTGATTGTAATTGTGATTGTGAGTTTTTATTTATTTTCAAAATTACCTAGTATTAGTCTACATAAACTTATGTATTCTCATAATACAATACAATATATACTTTTCCTAAATTCTATTCTGTCATATGATCTAGAGTTGAACCTGAAAGGCTCATATCGCCATCGGACTTCTCTATCAGGAGAAGAAAATTTAGTAAGATCATAGAGAAAAAGGTTACGGAAAATGCATGAATCTTTCCTTTGGTAACGTACAACAACAAATAAGTAACGACCCCATATAAACATAACAGTGACGGACATAATAAAATTGGAACATGGCATGAAATCAGCTAAATAAGAAAGCACAAAGCAATTATGAACTTTACTGTACATGTTAGTTATGGAGTCAACCGATGAAACAGAAGCTTGGGCATTGTCATCCTGCAAAGGACAACGATGTTAAAGAGAGAATATAAAATTTTCCTGACCTCGAAAAGAACATTTATATTAACTTAAATTAATATTAACTTACCGAATCTGCTGTATCAGAATGTCGACTTGTAAAGGATAACTGGTGTTGAAGTAATTTAGAATTCGAGAAAGATGGCTCCTGTTGAAGTTTGATTTGAACACCTTCATCTTTTTCTGCTATACCATCCTCATCTTGGATCTGAAACGATGCACGAGAATATTATGCACTTGGACAAGCTTATATCGTTAGGTAATATAGCTCAAAAGAGAGAATACCAGAGAAGCTTGAGCCTTCATATCATCAAGGTTGAAGTCCCAACTACTAATTCCACGTTTATATTCATTCTGTGCATACAATAAACAGCAATGGCAGGTCATGTAGAAAAATTCCTACAAGCAACATCGATATCTTTCGAAAAACTTCACATGGCACATCAGCTAATAAATTTTGACAAGTGAAGAATATTTTTAACAGCAATCGCAATTTATTTATAATTCAGAACTTATGGCTACATTCAACCTCAATCTATTTACTACCACATTATTGCGAAGTCGCTAACAATATGATTTTTTGAGGGGAGACTCAAATGGTTGAGATTCTAACTCAAAGTCAATTTGAACACCTTCATTCCATGAAGAGAAAGGTGAAAGCATGTGTTTAAGTACTATAGTATGCTACAAATGCTAAAAACTAAGAAAAGGCAGCTTCCCCAAAATGAATGAATGAATAAGTAATGAATAATTGCATTAACAAAATAAATGGTTATTGCAGTGGCATTGTGAAAATTTATATGTATTAATGCATACAATTAACTAAGCTGTACTGGACTACTTCAGAACTCAAAGATACATAGTTTAATCCAGGCCATTGGACGTTTTCCTTGAGTGATAATATACAGTCACAATATTATAGATATATATGTGTTATTCAGCAGTATTTGAATTCGAGGCATGACACAATCAAATGCTCACACTACAGACCCCATTCAGTTTACAAGTTAAAACAGAGTATTGTTAGGTTCTGATTTCCAGGCCATTTCAGGAAGAAAAAAAAGAGAGAAGACATTTGAAATATCTATTCAGCTGTAATAAAGAAACATAGAAGTAATCAATTTCCCCATGCACATGCTAAAGCTCCTCCCCTACTCATATGTAAAGGCTTTAAATGGATAACATCAAATCTGGAACATTCACAAATTGATTTTTTTTTTGTGCAAGAGGATATTAAACCTGAGATATCTCCTCCTTCTGTCCATCTGGCATTTTCTTCTGAGCAAGCATATCTTCTTCCTTTCTCTGTTAAAATAGAGCATAATATAAAGAAAATACATTTTCAGGTTGTAGCTTGATCATATCTATCTGAGAACACAAACCTTCAATGCTTTGAGACGATCACCTAGAGCTGGCAGTCCTTCCAGAAGAACTCTAGCAATATAATCATTTGATCTAGCTTGTTTGAAGAAAGAATGCTTTAATAACTTTCTGGCAGAAGGCCTTTTTGAAGGGTCTTTCACCAAACAACTAGCAATCATATGCCTGAAGGACTGTAGAAAATAATGCCATCAAAATTAAATATTAGTCATTCTCACCAGAACATACTTGATGCAACCATACCTTTGAAAATTTATTGTCTCTCTCATAATCAAGACCAGGCGGTGCATTTTGCAATGTCATAAGTAGCACCTAAATGAGTAAGTTGAATTGCATATAATCATGGACCTCTTTTAAATAGCAGAGTGATACACGCAAGGGGATATATCTTTTAGCACCTTCATTGGAGGATACTTTGAGAAAGGGGCATGCCCATGCGCAAGCTCCAGAGCAGTTATGCCAAAAGACCAAATATCAGCTCTACCAAAGTTACAATCATAAGATCAGAAGATGAGAAAATATTTGGTAGTAAGAAGAACAGAAATCTCCAGAAACAGATAAACGGACTTGAAGTCATAACCATGCAATTGCTCCATAACCTCTGGTGCCATCCTACAGAAACATTAGCGAACTATCATAATAGGAGCTACAAAGCTAGAACTGTTGCTATATTGGGTGTGCCTTACAACATAATGAAGAGTTGAAAATGAAATCCACAATAGCATAGACAATATGAAATATCTAGAATTTGGACCATACCAGCAAGGAGTACCCACAAATGTATTCCTCATTCGTTGCCTATCACCTGCATCAAACAAGTATGCAGAAACACCAAAATCCCCCAGTTTGATTCGTCCACGTGAATCAATAAGAACATTACCAGCCTGGAAGTAGCCACAGTGCCAAATTTACGATGCTAACAATATAGAGAAGCTTATCTACCATTTTCAAGACATACCAATACACTTGCTAATTTAAAGTTATAAAATTGTAACACATCGACAAAACACAGCATAGTTTCTATATATAAACACACCATGGAGACTATCTGCAACGGCACTTTCATCCAGCAAGGGAATTGGCATATTTAAAGGGGAAACATTGACAATTATTTTCCAACTCGGCATGGCTGGAATATATAACTACTGTGCAGAGTTCAAAACAAGGATCTTAGAGACCCCTAGTTACATATATAGGCACTAGAATTGAATCTATAGTCTGACTGGTATTTGAAAAGTACGACCATAAAAGGTGATGACATCAACTATCAGAAAACTGAGAGAAAGAAGCATACTCAATAAATATAAATGTATTCTCATGTCCTAAATACATCTACAAAAACACAACGATCCTTGTCCATTTAGATATTAAAAACTGTTGGGCACAAGTATCAGCAGTTGAAGTTTATCAACTTACTTTGACATCACGATGAATATGGCCGTGTTGATGAAGATAGTCCAAACCCTTCAACACCTCACGCAAAACTGTAGCAATAACAACTTCCTCAAAACCATCTGGATGGGCAGCCTTTAGAATGTGTAGGCATGAACCTCCAGACATGTAAGGCATTACGACCCACAAGTTGTGTTCACTGACGAAGGAGCAGTGTGATTTAAGAACATTTGGGTGATCAACAAGGACCATCGTTTGCGCTTCTCTTGAAACATTATTCTGGGTGCAATACGCAATAACTGAATCAGAAAATCAAGTTTGTCTGTTTATTAGATATTAAACAACATAAGAAGAAGAAGAAGAAGAAATCAGCATTACTGATTAAACAGTTACTCATGTATTAGCCCTATCTTTTAGCACCAATCACAATATTCTTGCAGCTACTGGGAAGCGATGCTCCAAACTGATAGAAACTCATAAAATATATAGTACTGATCCAACTACCAAGAGCAGTACATCAAGCACAACGGAAGTGCAACGCTGCTTAAAAGATAAAAAAATGAAAATAATTCCCACTCATATTTAGCTATTAATATCCCAAGCAAAGTTATACGGAAGTCACTGTCATTTAGGTACAAAATTTACTGCTCATCATGATTTAGACAGACTCCTACACATAAATGCAAGGGGAGGGAGGGAGGATGAAAATCAAAGAAAGAAATGAGAAGAAAGACTGACCACTGAAGCACTAATTTATTATATCTTTTATGCCTTTTGACCTGACTGAAGCCACTAATTCACTACGATTTTTCACAGTTAGATCAACCCGACCAAATCAATTCTAGTACTTAACTAACTTCCCAAACTCAGAAACTTCTGAAGAAGTTAGAAGACAACAGAAGCAGGACACTTTTCTTCCTGTATAAACCAATTAGAGAAGAATTTTAAACACCAACATGCACCACGCTCATAATCATTAAAGATGAAGGTAATTACCAGATCACAATTATTTCGTTCAAAGTCCAGAATCTTAATCGCGACAATGTCGTTGAGTGGGTTGCAA
>JAOWBN010000023.1:12109-23299 GCA_028565015.1 Pinguicula moranensis | reverse complement strand
TCAGCTGCCGTTGGTTAAATTAACCAACTTTTTCTTAATGAGAACTCTGGGCTACCTGGGCCACTTTTATTTGATTCAGATAGATGTTTGTATATGGGTAGCTCTTATACTTCGATGTTAGGGTTCCCGTTGTGTTATATTCAGTCCATGAGGCGCATTTGTTCGTAAATTCTGCACTAAAATTGAAAATTTGACTTTCTGGAAATTGAATTTTCTCCCTTTTGTATTGTGGTCTTCCTGAATCCGCACCCTTTGGTTAAAGTAACCAACTTTTTCTTAATGAGAACTCTGTGCTATCTGGGCCACTTTTATTTGATTCAGATAGATGTTTGTATGCTTCGACGTTAGGATCCGGTTTTCCAATTCCCAAATGGGAGATTGGGTTTTTTAATTGTATGTCAATTGTGTGATCAGCTTCCGTAGGTTAGATTAACCAACGTTTTCTTAATGAGAACTCTGGGCTACCTGGGCCACTTTTATTTGATATAGATAGATGTTTGAATTGGTTTCTCTTATGCTTCGACATTAGGATCCTGTTTTCCAATTCCGGAATTGGAGATTGGAATTTTTAATTGTATGGAACTTGAGTGATACTAGTATCTACTGTATTTTGTCTGAAGCATATAACTTCTGATTCAACTATTCATGCAATTTGCTTTCTATGGGAGACAGAATTTCCCCCAGGGATCTATTGTATGAGTCATTGGTCGTCTTCAATTACATGGGTTGTGGTGTTTTTGCTGTATGATGTTCTAACTGTGAGGATTTCTTCCTTCATTAAGAGATAAATATCCATGGTGAATGTGGTTGATAGTTCTTCTTGGTCGAAACACGGGCTGATATCTTATAAAGAAATACTTTTTTGCTTAATAAATTCTACTTCCTATCTTTCTCTCAAATGAGCTGGCTGTTGCTGGCTTTGGAATTGAGTAATACCTGAATTTGAGCAGCAATGACCTTTTAGAATGATGGAGTTTGACTTCATATTGCCATCATATTTGATCTGCTTTCAGTTCTTGTGTTGTTCGCTTTTGCTATGATTTCATTCGTCCCTTTCACTGCCTCTTTTTAGAAGCTAAATTGATCAATAGACTTTTCTTTGGCCTTTCACCCGACATGTAAATAAGAGAATTTTTTATGTGGAATATATAGTTTTGTAATGTTTGTGTACGGTATTTATGGTTCGCTGCTCTTTTATTTTTGTTGTTGTTGTTGGGTAGTGTGGGGGTGGAGGAGGGGATGAAGTGGATGTTAGGGATCGATTACAGGTATATCTGTGGTTATATTCTATTCCCTGAGCTGAACGCTAGATACTGATTATGGTTATGCCTGTTGGGATGTTTTAGGGTTTTCCTCTGGTGCTATTGCACCTGGACAGGAGACAAGTCTGTATCCAGATGTTCCTGCTACAGTTGCAGCAATAAAGAATCCATCTCCAAAGATTGTTTATGATGATCACAACCATGAACGCTATCCACCGGGTGATCCCAGCAAGCGTGCCTTTGCTTATTTCATTTTGACTGGAGGTAGGTTTGTGTATGCGTCATTGGCTCGCCTTCTCATACTCAAATTTGTTTTGAGCATGTCTGCCAGCAAAGATGTCCTTGCTCTTGCTTCCCTTGAGGTGGACCTGTCTAGCATTGAACCTGGATCAACTGTCACTGTGAAGTGGCGTGGAAAACCTGTTTTCATTAGGCGTCGCACTGAAGATGACATCAAGTTGGCGACCAGCGTTGATTTGACCTCCCTGCGTGATCCTCAAGAGGATGCTGTCAGGGTCAAGGATCCAGAATGGCTTGTGGTTGTTGGGGTGTGCACTCATCTTGGGTGCATTCCCTTGCCAAATGCTGGTGACTTTGGCGGTTGGTTTTGCCCATGCCATGGATCACATTATGACATTTCTGGCAGAATTCGTAAAGGCCCTGCACCATATAACCTGGAGGTTCCTACTTACACCTTTTTGGAAGAGAATAAGCTATTGATTGGTTGACAATTTTCTCTGTCACACAACATTACCAGATGATGCTGAAACCATGGGAACTTTAATCTAAACTGTTTTATGATTGCAATTTTTGTGTCTCAAGGATGCTCTTGATTCAACTATCAGTTGTCCTGAATAAAGCTGGGCTGTACTTATTACTTATTTGCTCTTATAAAGAGTCTGTATTATGGTATAACATTGCTAGGGATAAAATTGCTTCAAGGCATTCTGAAAATAGAAGAAGCCTGCTTTTCTGAATAGATAAATCTTCATTGCTATAAATCATATAAAACTTCTGAGTAACTAGTGTAACTGCTTACATTTGTTTATTCTTACTCGGATACCGGTGTGGCAAATAGCTGGTGCTAGGATATCTTACAACCTTCTAATTGCAAAGCAGGGAGCTTTTGTATAAGAATGTGAGAATGTCACCCTCTGCTTGTTAGCAGTCTTGAATAGGAACCAGCTTTGTTTTGCCTCCATATATATCCGGGAGTTGGCTCTGGTCGATATCTTGGAGCAGAGTTGATAGCATGTTTTTGTCCTCTACGAAAATAATCTGCACAGGTGAAGGATAACATACATCATCAAATTCAGTTTGAAAAGCTCTAGAATAAAGAATTGGCCTCTGATGGTTTACCTTTTTCTTGGTGTTTTTGTCGACAAAAGGGTACACCATTTTCCAAGCTGCCATGAAAATGTACGGAACATTCACCATGAACATCTTCCCCAGCCTCTCAGGGTAGCAGTCCTGAAAAGCTCATCAATCAGATAGATATTGTAGAGATATATTACATTGATTCGAAATCATGACCTATTGACACATTTGACGTATACGTGCTTGTAAATGAAGTTGAAATAGTTATAATTGATAATTATTTTAGCTTTATATTAATAATGGACTAAATCAAAATGATTCTATTAAATTCCAGTGCTTCTATTATTAATTAAGTTGTTAGAATTCAATAAAATAAATGATGCAATGCATATTGGATCGCAATGAAAACAGTCTTTTTGTTTAATTACAAAGTTAAGAATGCGCATAGCTAACCCCTCAAACTCTAACTTAATTGGAAATATGAAGAAAATAATAATCAAACTCGTTTTCTATTAAGAATAATTCATTGGGGTATATATAGTACTATAACTCAAATCCTACCTGAATCTAAAATCATAAATCCTATAAAACTTTAATCAACTCTAACTCTATCAAATAAACAAACATCCCTATCAGATAACTACAAAATAACCTACTAATGATCAAATACCAACACTCCCTCAAGATGGGCTTCAATAAGCTTATCTTGACACAGTTCAGTAGTCGATGGCCTTACAACATTCAATGGTGGCTCATCTAGTTCCTTACTCCATCTAACCCGTCCAGTATCCTTCCGATCTAGTCTCAGTATCCAAAGATCTGGCCATCAGCATCTCCTTCAGATCTGGCCTATCCAGTTCCTCATTCCACTTTCTCGCCAACACATGACTCTTCACTTCTCTCGCCAACACATGTCTAATCAACACGCTCGCCAACACACGGCTAATCAACACTATTGCCGACACACGGCTAATCAACACTTTAGCAAACACTCTCGACTCCGTTCGATACTATACACTCCTCTTCCCGGCTTCTCCAACTTAGGCATAGATCTCCATCTTGTCGTCTGCTCTTGCTCAGGCATAAGTCTCCATCTTGCTGGCTCATCCAACTCAGTCATAGACCTCCATCTTGCAGGCTTCTTCAGCTCAGTCATCGATTTCCATCTTGTTGGTTATTGGCTAAGTGCTAGACACCTTCTCGCTAGTCCCACGACAAAAGATGTCAACTCCGACCAATAACAGTTAAACGCTGGACGAATAACCTTCACCCCATGATCGCACGGCTGTAGTCCAACACTGTACGATCAATAACACCTCCAGAACTCGAACCCAAGAATACCTCTGAGACAGCATGGCAGCAATTTAACACCGTACAGCCGGTGATACATCACCAATGACACGACAACAGTTCAACATCGTGCAATCAATAACACCTACAAGACATGACTGCACGACAACAATACAACATCGTGCAATCGATAACAACTTTAACCATCAAACCAAAACCAAAGACAACACTTCCACATCAATCATCAAATAACGCCTAATTGGATCTTCAAGTTTAGGCTATCAGTATCGATCAACACCATAAACATAAATTATCAAAACACAAATACCCTTCTTTCCACCAAAATACAAATATCCATCAAACGACACTAAATCAACGAAAACAGGGTTGACAGATGCGACGAGATAACCAAACAGAAGATTCTGAATTTTTCGACAGCGGCACAAAGATCTTGGCGAGATGATCCCGTCGGTGGTGGCCGCAGAGGCTGGAGATGGCGAACGCGCCGAAAATCTGCCAAAAAAATGTCGTGGGCGCCTGGGCGACAAACTCCAGTGATGGTGCGTGGAAGCGTGTGCGGCAGCGGGTCTCTGCTCTACGGCTGTCGCGGACGCCGGGGAGGAGCGCAGGCTGGTGCACACACCCAAATGCGATGCGACGGCGATCGTGGCTCGAGGGCAGTGGGTTTCCAGGCGGAAATTGCCGGATCCGGCCATTTTCGATCGAGAACAGGGGATTCCGGTGATGTGGCACGATTTTCGGCGGAGGAGGTGAGGTGGCAGATAGGGATTGGTGGGATGTATGGGAATTAGGATTTTTTGTCTAGGTTTTTTAGTTTCAACCTGGCTTCGATACCATAAAGAATATAATAATCAAACTCTTACTCTATTAAAAATAACCCCTTTGGTATATATATAGTACGACTCAAATCCTAACTGAATCTAGAATCAAAAATTCTATAGAACTTTATTCAACTTTAACTCTATAAGATAAACAAACATCCACATCAGATAACTACTAAATAACCTACTAATTATCAAATACCAAAAGAATATAATGGGTGCGTTTTATTTTGTTTTGTTTTTGATCTACGTACTTGCAAAACGGAAAGAGCGGCAAGATATCCGCGAATGTCACAATCGGCATAACCCCATCCTTTCAGGTCTGCAATGGCGGTGAACTTCTCATGTCCATTCTCCATTCTGAAACAACAACGGAGTGAAATGGGAGCCATATGGAGAGTTTTGCATTCAAGAATCAGATTTGTACCTTGCGCAAATTTTGTCTAGGGTGAAAGTCACATAGCCTGCAATGAAGAAAGAACAGAATAGTATAAGTAACAACAACAGAAGAAGAAGAAGAACCAAGTAGCATTGAGGGATGAAGCTATCACGTTTGAACTCTTCTACAGTTGTTGACTTATGCCGGTGAGCAAAGACAAGTACAATGGGGCGACCCGTCTTGTCCTGGCCTTGCATAAACAACTTGTTATGTGCAAGATCATTAGGTATTTCATCTGGAGATATGAAACCATTGGGAACAAACTCCTTCCTCCATTTCAGATACTTGAGTAGCATAACTGAGGCCTTCTCGACATCCAGATCACGAGCCCGGAGAAATCTACGAATCATCAAGTCATCCAATTCCTGCAAACAGCAACAAATGCAGGAGTTCATCAATGTACATAGAGAGCTCTACATAGGACTTAGGACTTCTCTTGGTTTTGAACATAATGGAGCAATAACACCAGATCATTGCTTCATACCTTAAGAAACAAACAGATCATTGCTTTTTGTACTAAAATCTCTACAACCACAGAAGGGCAAATACCAAATTAGGCAGCTTTTGCATAACTTCTACCAAACAGTTACATATATATTGCTTCTAATAAGTTGCTTTCTTCACTACAATTAGAATGAAAAACAGACATTGTCTTATACATCCTGACTAAATTCTTGTCTTAAATTAGTGATCGAGGAAGAACTAACTTCACTTAAAAATTTCACACAGAGAAGAATGAAGCAAAGCATTCATTTTCCAATATAGAGTGAAAGGAAAAAAAAAATGGTGTTTCAGCTTGGGAATTGACCTTTGCAGATGAATCTTGTGCTTGGACAAGAGCCCTTGTGATTCCGATCTTGTTGCACTCAATCTCTTCCTTACTCTCCGACTTCTGGGCTTCTACTCCGACATCTCCAGAGACAGAGGAAAACGAAATGAAAGACTTGAACTTGGACAGGTACGAAGTCATCTCTTCTTCTTCTCCAGAAACTTCTGGTCAGTGAGTGGGAAAAGACAACAAACCAGAAATATGGGCGCAGAGTTATTGGGAGATCAGTGGAATTTAATACATTCAGCACAGTGCAGTTGATAGTTGGATCCCCCAGTTCCGGTAGGCTCTGACCGCTCTGTGTTCTTCATGCTGGTTTATTGGGGGAATGGGATGGGGGCGTTTGGCAAACCAAACCGATGAATGTTGGGTGTTGTGGTCCCAGATAAATTAGGAAGAAAACAATAAAGAATGCATTAGAAATACTTTTTTAATGTGGAATTTAATACATTCAGCACGATAAAGTTGATACTTGATAGTTGGCCCCTAAAGTGGATACTTGATAGTTGGTCCTAAAAATGATGTGACGGTTATATTATTTGTGATACGATTAATGACACTGTTTTCTTAAAAGTCTATGTTTAGGGTTAATAGGGTTTAGGGTTTGGGGTTTAAGGTTTAAATTTTTAGATATTTAAAGCTTAGAATTTATATTTTTTATTTTAAGGCTTAAAATTTAGGATTTTTTAGGATTTATAACCCTAGGCCCTAGAACTTAAAAACCCTAAATTCTAAAAAACATAAAACCTAAAAAACTTAAACCCTAAATCCTAAATCCAAAATATAAATCCTAAGACTTAAATATTTAAAAATCTAAACCCTAAACTCCTAACCTTAAACACTACGGACCCTAAATATAGACTTTTGAGAAAACAGTGTCACAAATCGTGTCACAAATAATGTCAACAGATCCCTCCCCAAAAATGATATAGCTCAATAATTTTTAGTAAAAAAATCATAAGATGGTGGGTTCTGCTTGTTAAACATCAATTCTCACATATTAAACATCAATATCAATCGTCCATTTGGTGTTAAACACGTTGGGCCAAACATTCTTATGAAATTCGTGAACAAAAATTCGTGTGCTATAACATTTCCCGTTGGTCCCCGGGTTTCGGTTGGCTTTAGTGACAGACAAATGTATTTGCATAAATGGGTTAGACACGACACACACGAAAAAATGTACAACATGTCTAAACCGCACGCCTGAAAATGTGCATGAGGTGGGCCCACTTTTTTTTTACAAAAAATGTGTATGTGATATCTGCCCGTTTTACAAAACGTATGTGTGCCGGGCTAAAAAATCCAACCCGCAAAACGTGAAATGCGATACGACCTGGCCCACACCACACGTATGCATATCTCTAGTTGGGTCGGTTAGGCTCTTCATTCTGGTTTATTTGGGGAATGGTTTTGGTTTTGGCTTTGGGTTGGCAAACCAGAACAATGAGGGTCCGTTTGGGTAAACTAATAAATGGGTGATAATTTTTTTTTTTTGAGTTATCCTCACACACATGCTTTGGGTTACACACCTTGACGAAATAACCTGGAACAATTATCACGCGCCCGGAATAACTTTTTGTTAACTTCGGCTAAGTTATACTCAGGGTGATAACTTAGCATACTTCTATCCAGATTTCAAATTATTCACTATCCTTATCAATTTATCCATATTTATAGGATATACCACTTATATACCCCTAATCAAAATTGGTCTAAATTCATTCACCATATATATCAGCTAGGGCTAGACTGCGAGTTGAGTTAGGCCCATTTTGTAGATGGGCCCGGGCCCAGGTCCAGGTTCTAGGTCCAGCCAATTCGGTACCGGGGGCAACTATGTTACTACCTTTGTTTGAATTGTTTAGAAGTATGCAATAGTCCCAACCCAATATAGTTGAATCCAAACCGAAGGCCCAATAAATATTTGTGGGCTGAGATTAAATTTCGAAGGGGCACAACTATAATTTCATTAATCATCTCTCAAGTGTAATTTTTCAAATCTACAGCTCTGAATCTTTATGTTACCATAATAATGAGATTAATGGCGAGTTCTGGTGGACGGCTTTCGTTGTGAAGTGGACAGTTCATCAAACGGGCAAAACAAATGCAGCTTTCGTTCGAAATCGAGCAACGGTACAATGTATGCAGTAACCGTATATATATGCATAGTGGGTGGGTGTAGAAGTAGATGCTACGTGCCGGCGGTCGCTTTCCCTGTGGTGTTGTGGAAGTCCAGATGAAAATATAGTGATGAAGCTGAACATTATGATTTTTTCCGAGTTAGTGCATTCTTAAATGGCAAGATTGGTCTGGTGAAGGAAACTAGTCAACAACTTCTAAATGCGACTGACCAACTGCTTAAAGACGCTCCTGTATTTTCTTCAAAAGAAGAAAGTATCTGCTTTTGCTGGATTTTGAGTTGAAGGGGAAAAAAAGAAATGGGGTACCGCATGTGGGGATTCCTGATAATTCCCTTGGTTCTAGTGGTTAGAGTTGTGGAGGGGATTGATCGGGTTCCTGTGCGGACTGAGAGAATTTCAGGTACTGCTGGTCGATTATCATTTTAGTTATCAAGTTTTGTTCTTTTATCTCATGTTTGTCTCCTGTTCGTGAAAATGCGCGGTTGGAATTTATATTGTGGGTTCTAGGTTTCTTTTAAGATGAAATTTTGCACCAATCAGATGAATTTTAGCTCAATTGTATGAAGTGTTTTCTTCAGATAGATGCTACTGAGGATTCTGAATGGTTTCAGAATTTGATCAGATTTTGCGAACTTGACTTCCTTTCTGCATATAGACAATTTGATTACGTTGGAGTGGAAAGAGATTCAGGTGTTATTAGTTGACTTACTTGTAACCTTTTTCTTATGAATGTATGTAGGAAGTGCTGGTGATGTCTTGGAGGACAACCCAGTGGGAAGATTGAAAGTTTATGTATATGAACTTCCAAGCAAATACAATAAGAAGATCCTGCAGAAAGATGCACGTTGTCTAACCCACATGTTTGCTGCTGAGATATTCATGCATCGGTTTCTTTTATCCAGCCCTGTTAGAACTCTCAATCCGGATGAGGCTGATTGGTTTTATACACCTGTTTACACCACTTGTGACCTTGCGCCTAATGGCTTACCTCTGCCTTTCAAAGCTCCGAGGATGATGAGGAGCGCAATACAGCTCATCTCTACCAAGTGGACCTACTGGAATCGAACTGGGGGCGCTGATCACTTCTTTCTTGTTCCTCATGATTTTGGGGCCTGCTTTCATTATCAAGTAAGCCACTTCTAATATCTGCTGTTGGCTCTTCTCTATGCTTTAGTTGTATAACAGATATATTGTCGTGTCATAGGAAGAGAAAGCCATAAAAAGAGGCATTCTCCCTTTACTTCAACGTGCAGCCTTGGTTCAGACTTTTGGACAACGCAACCACGTCTGCTTGAATGAAGGATCAATAACAATACCTCCCTATGCACCCCCACGAAAAATGCAGTCTCGTTTAATTCCTCCCGACACTCCAAGATCCATCTTTGTATATTTTCGTGGTCTCTTTTATGATGTTGACAATGATCCTGAAGGTGGCTACTATGCAAGGTAGGTTATTGCATTGCATTTAACTCGCTGAAGAAATTGAGAAAATAAGTCGGTTCATGAGTTTCTATACATTCATGACAATATATTTCTTTGATACACAGAGGAGCAAGGGCTTCAATTTGGGAGAACTTCAGGAACAATCCACTCTTTGACATCTCCACTGACCACCCAAACACATATTATGAAGATATGCAGCGAGCCATTTTCTGTTTATGCCCTCTGGGTTGGGCACCCTGGAGTCCACGACTCGTGGAAGCCGTAATATTTGGTTGCATTCCTGTAATCATAGCAGACGACATAGTACTGCCATTTGCTGATGCTATTCCATGGGAGCAAATTGGTGTCTTTGTAGCTGAGAAGGATGTACCATACTTGGACAGTATACTTACATCTATCCCAGTTGAAGTTGTCTTAAGGAAACAGAGGCTACTAGCAAATCCTTCCATGAAACAAGCCATGCTATTCCCTCAGCATGCTCAATCTGGAGATGCATTCCACCAAATCTTAAACGGTCTGGCACGAAAACTACCACACGACCGGAGTATATTCTTGAAACCGGGCGAAAATGTTTTGAACTGGACTGCTGGACCAGTTGGGGACCTGAAGCCTTGGTAAACCAGCAACTTCAACAGCTTTCTTTCACCTTCCCTCATCTTCATGAGTCTTTCAATAGATAATATTCTCCCGGTTATAAATGTAGTAAATGTTGTACAGTTTCTGAAGTTTGCCATCTTCAGCAAATTGCTATTGAGTTTTTTTGCACACGAAAGTAGGTGTTCATGTGCTGTGATTTCTTCAATCCTGTAAAACAATACATGTCTTTTTCTCATAAAATCATGGTTGATTTCGACCGAAGATGATCCTAATAAAAAAATGGACATGAAACAAATTGCACGGGATGAGGGGCCAGGACCCAGAGAGACGGCCCAGGGTCCCTAGATTCGTCTTGCTCTATAGCCTGTATCACGGGTGAATCTAGATGGGGGCGGGGCCTTGGCCCCTTCCTCTCGGCTCAAGCCCCCATCCAAAAAAATATATTTACCCCTAAAAAAAAATTAATCCCCTCAAATTTTGTGGTAGATAGACCCCTTGTATGTATTTAGGGGTGTTTATTCGGTATTACTGATCGGTATTCGGTAATACCATACTGAACCGAACCGAAAAAAATTCTATATTTGGTAAACCAAATCGATTCCGAACCAAAATATCGAAAAAGTTCGGTATTTCATTATTCGATTCAATATTCGGTATACCGAATACTGAATTATTTTTTTTTATTTTTTATTTTTTATTTTAAATTTGGCCTATTTTTCGGTAATACTGATCGCTATTACCAAATAAACACCGAATACCGAATAAGCATTGGACGATAAAATTGATACTGTACTGATTAAGAACCTATATCACATTTGCATACCAACATCGTTACCATGAATAACTGAATTTAATTGATTATTTGATCTGATAACAGAATACAATCGATATTAAGCCTCTGTTTTGCGCAGCCTTCTTAAAATTATAATCCAATTATAAGCATCTTTTTAAAAAAAATAACTCTTCATTTTTTCAAAAAAAGTTATTATAATCCAATTATAAGCATAAGAGGGTCTGCGCAAAACAC
>JAOWBN010000022.1:74928-85979 GCA_028565015.1 Pinguicula moranensis | reverse complement strand
TCATGGAAGAGCAAGAAACAAGCAGTTGTCTCCCGGTCATCCGCTGAAGCTGAATATCGAGCTATGGCACAGGGGACATGTGAGGTATTATGGTTGCGCTCCCTTCTTCAAGAATCGGGGATCTCCATCACTGATTCCTCAACTCTATTATGTGACAACAAGTCAGCCATTATACTATCCTCTGACTCGATTTTTTATGAAAGAACAAAGCACATCGAGATTGATATCCACTTCATTCGAGACAAAGTTCAATCAGGGGTTATCGTCCCACAATTTTTTGGTACACGTGATCAGACAGTTGACCTATTCACAAAGTCTGTTGGCCAAGGACTACTACAAGTGGCAGTCCACAAGCTCGGGCTCGTTGATATCTTTGCCCCATCTTGAGGGGATTGTTGGAATATGGGCTTCAATACCCATATTCTAGATAATTCCTAAAAGCCCATGTTCTAGTAATTCCCTACCAATGTTCTAGATAATTCCTAGTTCTAGATAGTTCCTAGAAGGCCATGTTTTAGAGAGTTCCATTTTTCCTTATGTATTCCTATATAAACTCATGTACCTCTTCAATTCTAATATAACAATCATTCTTTACCTAATTCTATTGCCAACATCAAAGGTCTAAGCCCAAGTTCTGTTAAAGCACTATGTACTCGAAACCTTTACATTTTTGTTTCAGAACATTAATCTGCTACTGTTTCTACTTTTGTTCAGTTCAACAAGTATCCTATCAATCCTACACAATTGTTCAATCATTTTTTGCCAAATAATAGGTCACAGAGAAATTATTAGCAGATGTCAAGCTAACTGTGGCAACGAAAGTGAGGGCGGGTAGCTATAGTGGTGGAATGAAGCGCCGACTTAGTGTCGCTATTGCACTAATTGGTGAACCCAAATTGGTATTCTTGGATGAGCCGATGTGTTTAAGTTGTTGTCACTCATATGTTCCATTAAATCTTTGGTGATAATCTGACCATGTTAATCTTGAACTCACAGACTACAGGTATGGATCCAGTAACTCGAAGACATGTCTGGGATGTAATCGAGGAGGCAAAGAAAGGGCGTGCAATTATTCTGGTAACTCATTCTATGGAAGAAGAGGCTGACATCTTAAGTGATAGACTAGGAATTATGGCAAAGGGTCGCCTCCGCTGCATTGGAACTTCTATATGGTTGAAGTCTAAGTTTGGAACTGGTTTTATTGCTAACATAAGTTTTGCTGGATATGTTAACAGTGATTAGAACAATGAAGATACTTATGGCATTGCTCGTCGTGCAGCTATAAAGGACTTCTTTAAATCTGTAAGTGAAATTTCTGCTAGCTGAGAATGTTACTGAAAATGAAAAAATGAATACATAATGATTTGTTTTTGCAGCATCTGGATATATTACCAAAGGAGGAGAGCAAGTCCTTTCTAACCTTTGTTATCCCCCATGAAAAAGAGAAACTATTGAAGGTAGACAACACAGTGTTTACGTGAGCAATCAACTTAAATTGAGCATAACGTGCTAACTTGTATTGTTTTTCTATTTTCAGGACTTCTTCACTGAGCTCCAAGATAGAGAACAAGAATTCGGTATAACAGGTATCCAACTTGGCCTAGCAACTCTTGAGGAAGTTTTCCTCAATAGAGCGAAACAGGCAGAGCTGGAGAATGCGGTAGCAAGCATAACCTTTGCTACTCTTACTCTGAACTCAGGACTATCAGTTCAAGTAATAGCCATTTGCACTTGCTGTATTTCCTTTTCTTTTAGTCATAATCCAACAGCAGTTGCTCATTCATCTCCCCTTTTTTTCATGCAGGTACCCGTAGGGGCAAGATTTATCGGTATCCCCGGAACCGAATCAGCTGAAACTCCTAGAGGTGTAATGGTCGAATTGCGCTCTGCATTTCTGGAAACTCGGGAGAGATCCCTATACCACCTCATGTACAGCTGGGAGCCCCTTCAATAACATCATCTCGCAGATTTTTTGGCACGGCATTACTATTGATCCCTCTCGGATTACTACTGATTTGGTTACACGATGATTCGACTGCCAGAAGCTATTGTACTTCCTGTGTCATCGCAACTGTTATGCCATGTCTTATATAAGTTTATTCTTTAAGGTTCTACTCGGGGATATTTTGCAACATGTGGAAGACGAAGAGTTGATAGAAATTTGTTCTTGATACATTTGTATACGAGATTCAGACAAATAAATCATACAGCTGTTTTCTACTTATAAAATTTTTAATTTTATTTCTTCTTTTCTTTGAGATTATTTTAATATCAGTATCAATTAAAATTTTATATTTTAATATTAGTAAAGATCTAGTCCGGTCGGTTATGCAAGTTCTGAAATTAATACGATCATTTGATAGAGAGACGATCACAATTTTGCTATAATAACCAGCTTCTTAACAATAGAAAACAACGTCAGAACTTTTGAATTTTGTTGACCAACAAAGTATTAAAGTATAAAAAATAATTATATTTAATAATCAAAAAAAAATATTAAAAATTATCCAGAACAAATATAAAAATAAAACTGTTTTTGAATTGATAAATTACATCTTGGTTTGTACTCTTAAATTTGATTACTGCATCCAAGGTTCGAATCCTACTAGGAATCAAACCATGATCACATGGTTTAAAAACTTGGAAGTCTACCAACTAATCTAAACATGTTAAGTAATTATCTAAAACAAATATAGTCACAATATTATAGGGGGGCCAAATTAAAAAAATTATATTTATAATTTTTTTTTTAAAAATACTAGGGGACCATAGCCCCCTATCCCCATCATCCCTCCCCATTTGGTCGAGCATCAGATCGTATTGCTTTTCCAAAGAAGAGAAGTAATTCGTTTACCTGAAAATGCTAGTGAAAGTTTGGTAACATACTAGTGCAGTGTCTTATTTCTCAGGTAACATAAACAGCCAAAAGGTATGCTCGAGTTCTTTGTCTTCCCCTCTCATTCATTCTTTTCTTATAATTTTATTTACTGTTTCTGTAGGAAAATTTAGACGCTTGTGAAAAAAGAAAATAGTTCAAGAAATTTTCCATCCAAAATCATTGGTCCCTCGTCCCTCTGAGATTTTATCGTGGTTGTAGGGATGTATGAATTCAAATCTTCAATAACAAGGTACACTTTAATAACCTTCGTTTCTAACTCTATTTTGTCTCTTTCGTTCAAGGACTGAACTGAAGGTAAGACAATCAATGATCGTCGGTCAAAGTTGGTTTAAGTTCATTAACAAACTTGGCACTCTTCTAATGCAAAAATGGTTATCTTCTAAATCATACGAGTTGGACAAAAAGGTCCAATTATTAGGGTAATTATGTAGTTATACATTAATTATATAATTATGAATTAAATAATTATTTATTAATTATTTAATTAATTGTCCATAATTCTCACTTTAAATAGGATGTCCCGGACGCGTATTACCTCACTCATTTTCATTTTCTCATACGTTGAGATCACAAAAATAAATACAGAAGTTCTATATCAAATTGCTTCCTAATCATATACAAAGGCGAGATCTGAGTTCGTGGATTATACGAAAACTTTAGTAGACTCTTGATTTGTGATCCTGATATAATCAATCGGAAGAATACAATTTTATATGCTTCCTTATTAGAAGTACGAATTTGTTATCGTATTCGTTTATTCGTTAGATTCGTTCTAACATATCTAATTTATAGTGGTATCAGAGTCAAGTTTCGATATCTGATTATGTTCGTTCCTTTTATGATTAATCCCATAACTAATCTGATTTGTTCGTTTTATTTTCTGGCCTAAACGGTCCGATTCAATTTTCATAATCAATCGTCATTGTTCCACCCGCCCGACCGCCGTTCATGACAGCGTCAGATCTACACGATGGATGCGCTTTTGTGTGCTTGTGTCGTGCAGACGTTTGACTCCATCATCGGTCGGCCATACCCATCAGAATTTTCTGGCAGGGTGGCGTGTGTAAGTCAGCGCCACCAACCGCTGTGCATATCGATACGTAGCCACTCTCCTCTGCCTCCTCAACTGCCGATTCACGAATCGGTTGAAGAACCCAGTCAAAAATTGGGCCTTGAGGTGGCGTGTGTAAGTCACACGCCACCAAACCAAGACCTAAATCTCAAAACATGACGGATTTCTCCATGAAATCGAGCAAGTTGACCAATAATTGATGAGATTTAGTTTGAAGAAACCCGTCTTGGTTTACGGGGGAGGAGGACCGGCAAAGAAAGATGATTTTTCTCATCACTTGGGCACATACGACGACAAAGTCAGCGATAGCAACTAAAACAGTGGTGAAATCGGGGCAACAACAGGCGACGGGGCAAAGAGACGGAATGGATCGATCGCGCAACTCACGCATCGTGCAGGTTACGGCAGATGAAGTCGAAAGACTTTGTCCTAGGGATGAATTCTTTATTTCGAGCATAGATTACATGGATTAGAATGTTTGAATGCCTAATTGATATACTATGATTTTTTTTAGAATTAGTTTATGAAAAATAATTATTAACTATGTGTTAACGATTTATTTTGGTAATTAAAATTAAATTACCATAAATTTTGAATATCAAGAAAATTCGAATTGACCGTGCTCATGAGGGCTGTTTAGGGCTAGTTTTTTAAGAGGGATCATTGTAATCCACCAGAAATTTGGACTCTTCAAGAGGAATTACAACACTATCTAAGAGGTTGGTCCCTGAATATGGACCTTGCCCGCCCAGCTACCTGGGTGCTTGTCGAATCGGTTAAGGATCATATTCTGATTTAATTCAGATTTTTTGATCGATTAGAAATTTCTTTTAACTATGTGTTAAAAGAACCGAATTGTTATACGTTAACAATTGCATGTGCCAATTCGTTTAGTTGTAAATGCTCCTATCTGTTTTTACTTGAATTTGTTTCGTTACGTAAAAGTTAGATTTTCTTAGAAGTTTCCGAACGTGATGATTATGAGTTTAGCAAAATTTTCGAACGTATTACATATCAAAATTCCTCACCAAAAATTTAATTTTAAAATTGTGCCTAATGTCCTTCCTTAAAATATACTTGTAGAAATGACACCCCCTAGCATGATAATCAAGCTCTCTTCCAATGATAAATTCAATTAAATGAATTATGACATTTGGTTCAGGAAGATTCAGTATCTCCTGAATAAAAAAGACGTTCTACAACATATAACCATGGAAAACCCCAAAAAAACAAATGTGGCCTACATTGCATGTGTCAAGAAGGATCGAAGTGCTCTCCTTACTATGTTTTATGCATGCACGACGACTTGACTGGAGAGTATGATATGCACACCACGGCCAAGGCCATGTGGGACACTCTCAAGGTAGCATATGGCCAAACTTAGGCTACAAGGCTCCATACCTTGCATCTTAATTGACTGCAGTACAAAATTGATTCGAGTCAACCCGTACTTGAACACTTTCACATTATGAGTGCAATGATGCACGATCTCAAGGCTGGCGGGATCAATATTTCTGAGTTTGAGAAGGTCAATAATGTGATTCACTCACTACCTGGCGAAAGGGGAGACAGACGATGGACTCCCTTTAAGACTCTAATGTCTCATGATGTGAACTACAAAACTTTCGTTGATATAACCAAACATCTAGAGTTTGAAGAAGAAAGCTTGCGAGCTTCTACATTCTTTGTCAAAGTTTATGCTGCTTATGGGGGACACCCTAAGAGGAACAAAAACTTTGGCAAACAAGCAAAGAAAACTCAAAAACACGCTTAAAAGAAAAAGATCACTAAACAACCAAGGGTTAACAGCCCGAAGAACATGGCACATATGAAGTGCTATAACTATGGAAAGAAATGTCATTACTCTCGGGGCTGTTTCGAGCCTAAAAAGGTATCTTACTCTCCCAGTAACCCCAAAGTATGTGTGTGCTCCCATGCATTAGTTGCTAATTTCTTTTCTAAATGAATTGTTGATTCAGGAATGAGCCAGCACATAGTGAATGACTGCACTAGATGAGTTTCACCGTTGTGACGCTGGAACATGAAGTGCTACTATGGGGAACGACAGTGCAGAGGATGTCATCGGTATTGGCACCTACAAACTTCAGCTTCGTAGCGAAAACATATTGTTGTTACATGACACAATCTATGTGTCAGACGTTCGATGTTATTTAGTTTATGTTGTTTCCTTGTTACAATTGGATTTTTTATTTAATTTTCGTCCTAGAGGATTAAACATTGAGTACAGTGATGATGTGTTTGGTCACGATTCTTGCAAACACGGTTTTTGTGTTGTGGTTTTGGATGATATTTATAACGATTTTAATAATTCATCCATTGCCCTAGTTTTCAACATAGATAACACTTCCAAATTTATTAAGCGACATGCTAGATTTGGTCGCATTGGCCATGATAGGTTAAACCCACTCACTAAGTGCGGTCTATTAAACCCACTCACTAAGTCTAAGTTGCATGTGTGTGAATCTTGCTAAGCTGACAAAGGTTGGCAAGAAGCCTTTCGGTAAGGCTTCTAGAGTTTTAAATTCCCTGGATTTGATCCATTTCAACATTTGCGGACCCATGAGCGTGAAAACAAGTCATGGGGCTTCTTACTTTATCACCTTCATAGATGAATGCTCACGTCTCGGACACGTGTATCTGTTGTCTCATAGATATGAAGCATTTGATGTGTTCAAACGCAACGTAACAAAAGTAGATAACCAGTTAGTGCAAAAAGTTAAGATTCTTCGTACCAACCGTGGTCGTGAATACCTTTGTGATATGTTCAAAGGGTATTATGATAAGAATGGCATAGTAAGGCGACTTACAATTTCTTATACTCCACAGTAAAACGATGTTATGGAATGTAGAAATCACTCCCTATTTGACATGGTTTGTTCAATGATGGCGCAAGACAACTTATGTATTCAATTTTGGGGAGATGCGTTGCTCATGGCAACATACATTCTCAATAGAGTACCAAGCAAGAGTGTGTCCACCACTCCATATGAGTTACGGAATGGAAGGAAGCCAATTTTGGATCATATGCGACCATGGGGTTCGGTAGGCTATGTACACAACCCAACCCATCGACATGGAAAACTTGGTCCAAGAGCAATCAAAAGGGTGTTCATTCGATACCCCGAATATTCCAAAGGATATTTAATGTTTGGCGAACACCCAAATGGAGGTATAACTGAAATAGACAGCCGCAAAGTTGAATTTCTCGAGGATCAATTCTCAACTATCGGTGAAGTAAAGCAGAACAGTAAGTTGTATGAGTTAGAACGTGACTTGTCACCATCTATTGGTGTGAGGGAGAGTATGTCTCAACAATCCACCCATGATACTGCTATCCCACCTACACCTATTCAAGATGGGAACTTGCCAAATGAGGGTCAACATGAAAGAGAAGTAAGTCCTTAACTTTTCATATCAAACGAGATTGATTGTCAAAATGAGGGTCAATATGAAAGAGAGGTAAGTCCTCAACCTTTCATGCCTAGAAACGAGATTAGTTCTCAAAATCTAGGTCATGACGATGTGACTATAAGCCCCACAAACCCTAATGTTAGTGGGAGCGGCCCTTATCATACCATCAGTCCCACGAGCCAAAACATTCATTGATGATACTTTCAGTTCAAGGAAAACGTATTCTTCTTCTCTCGTTTGGAAATAAAAGAGCAAACCTCTTATCACGAGGCTATGAACTCACTTGATAGAGATGAGATGTACTTGCAAACAAACGAGGTTTGGAAACTTGTTGATATGCCACATCACCGAAAATCAATTGGATGCAAGTGGGCATTCAAGATTAAACGCGGTGGGGATGGATCAATCGACAAGATCAAAGTCCGACTCGTGGAGAAAGGTTTCACCCAAATCGAGGTTATAAACTATGAAGAGACATTTCTCCTGTGGTGAGAATTGCTCCTATTCGCCTACTTCTGGCCTTGATTGCCCATTTGGATCTTCAGTTATTCTAAATGGACGTAAAGATTGTCTTCCTTAATGGAACACTTGGGGAAGAGATATACATGAATCAACCTGTTGGGCTCGTCTGAACAGGTCAAGTTGACAAGTTATGCTATCTTAAAATATCCATATATAGTCTTAAACAGTCTTTCAGATTGTGGTACTTCAAATTTCATGAAGTCATTACTTTGTTTGGCTTCACCATGATAGACGAAGACTACTTCGTGTATGTCCTAAAGACAAAGGAAGGAATCATGTTTCTCTCCTTATATGTTGATGACATACTATTGTCTAGAAACAACATGGAAATGATCAACGCTACTAAACATTGGCTATCCTCCATCTTCTAGATGAAGGATATGAGTGAAACTATATATGTCCTAGGTGTGGAGATCACCCGAAATCGTTCTAAGAAAAATGATGGGTTTGTCCCAACAAGCATACATGAATAAAATTTTAGAACGGTTCATGATACATTACTCCAAACCTGCTGACACCCCGGTTTATAAGTGTTTGACATTAAGCCTCTATTAATGTCGGAGAACATATAAGGAAAATGAAGAGATAAGCATTGTTTCCTATGTCAGTGTCATAAGGAGCCTGGTGTACACCATGTTATGTATATAACCGAACATCTACTTCGCGATTGGGTTGGTGAGCCGCTACCAAAGGAACCCGAGGCCTACTCATTGGCAAACAGTCGAGAGAATCTTTCATTACCTTCATGAAACAACCGATCTAGTCCTATAGTACCAAGGGGAGACCTGCGACTGAAGGGGTTTACGGATCCCGACTGGGGAGGTGATTTGGATGAGTCCAAGTCAACCTCTGAATAGGCCTTCATCCTTGGTAGAGGAGCCATATCTTAGTTCAGCAAGCAAGACTGCATCGCTGATCCAATATCAAGTATATTCCTACCGATAAGATGATCGCCGATCCAATGACCAAACTCATTCATCGATATGTTTAGAACTCATATCATGAGTCTAGGATTACATAGGGTTTGATTTATATCATGTAAATGACAAAGATATATTTTTGTAACAATTAATTATGAAATGAAGTTGGTTTTTTTTTAATTGAGCATCACTTTGGTGTATATAATCAATTAATTGGGCACAAGAAATGTCACAAAGCTTTATGATTAGCCCTATCACGGGTAATCGTCCTTATGCTTGCACAGCATGAAGGATGAGACTGGTATATGTTCTGAATAGTCATTTCAGTATGTCTGAAATGGAATTCAAAGTAAATCAAATGTGAAATGTCTGGGTTTTTTCACATTAAAACTTTAAAGTCGAATGTAGAGAATAAAGACTAAGTGTATTTATCCAAGCCTACGATTCGCCTGGCATAAGCAAACATGTCCACCTAAGTGGGAGTCATGCTATGACACACATATCATGCTATTTGTGCCACATAACGATCGTTGTGAAAATGGCAAAAGAATCCCCTGATTGTTATTGTGTGATCACACGGATATACATTTATCCATCTAAACGTTACTTTTGGCTTAGACCTATGGCTTAAGTTGAGGCTTGATGATGCTACTTTAATATTGTATCTAAGGGCTAGAATCCATACAGTATAGCGGACCATGCTAGGAAAGCAGTCGAGTTGATACGGATGATCATTATTGTCTAAAGAACAATCTGTTTAACTTCACCATATTTGCCATGACGATTATATTAAGTATGTAATTAAATATTGTATAGTTTAAAGGGATACGTAGTTATCGGTGATGCAAAGAGGATTTGGGCGTCATTACTTCGAAAGTACCATATTATTTAGATGGAGACTCAATATGACTATGAGTTACTTTATGGTCGCACGATTCACTTCTCGTATGAAGCGTTGGGAGATTTTGGAAACTGTATTTTATCGTTACGGCTTATGTAGCCGAGTGAAAACTGTTGGATAAAATGGTCCAATAAGTTAATTAGGGTAATTATGTACATATACGTTAATTATGTAATTATGAATTAAGTAATTATTTGTTAATAGATTAATTAAATATTAATTAATTAACCCTAATTTTCCCTAGAAATAGGACGTTCTGCCTATTACTTCGATCCTTTTCTCTTTCTCATGTGTTGAGATCCTAGAAACAAATACAGAAGTTCTCTTCTGAATTGTTGCCTAATCATCTGCGAATGCGAGATTTGAGTTTGTGGATTATACGGAGACTCTAGTATATTCCTCCATAATCGTGATATAATCAACCGAAAGAATGCGATTTTATATGTTTTCGCATTAGATGTACGAATTTGTTTATTTGTTAGATTCGTTCTAACATATCTATTTAGATCTACAATACGACATGTCGTTTTAACATTCCTAACTTAGATTCCTAAACCCACAAGAGGATTTCTTTTCAAACGATTTTGGAACTCATTTTTGCTTCATTCAACGGCGGCGTGCAGCGACTTCTACGGCGGCAAAGGGGACAAAACCATGTCGGGGCATGCGGAATCACCCATGTCGGGGTTGGGTTCAACGCCGATGTAAAAATTGCAGAAAGGAGAAGGCAGGGGCGACAGAATCACCTCGGATCGGGGTTGGGGTAGACGGTGGCGCACAGCGGAAGAACTAGGGTTTCAGGGGCATTTTACTAAAACGACAGACATTTATCCAGTTTCAGTGTAATCCCTGATTTTGAATGCAGATACTAAACAACTAACAATAATACCGGTAATCCCGACATGTCAATACCAAACATAGGATCAAAAAAAATAAACCCGCGAAACCAAAGTAATCCGTGAAGCCGGATTACGCGAGTCCGGCTACCAAACGAACCCTGTTGTTGGAGTGGGGTATTCGTCCTCCTTAAAATTTCAAAAATTATTATTTTGATCTAATTTCTATTAGTTTCTTTACATTTTTTTAGTGTTATAATAACCTTTTGTCCTCTGAAATAAATTATAATACTCTTCAGATTCACTAATTGAAACAAGATATATTCTTTGATAGAAACTTGCAATTTTCCCAGTTTAAAAATAAATAACTGAATGAGAAAATTGGACTTCCCTGTTATATATATATTGATTGAGACAGTTTTGTAATTAAGTAAAACTCTTGTAACTGCTTCTTACCTCTATATAAAGA
>JAOWBN010000022.1:55597-74828 GCA_028565015.1 Pinguicula moranensis | reverse complement strand
GCAACTACACGAAGCTTGCTGTGGAAAACGTTCAAATATACCATTTTAAGAAGACCTCGTGAAGTTCCCCTTTCGAGAATTCTGAGGTTGATCTATATTGTGAATAAATAAAATAATTTATGTGATGTAATGTATTATGTAATGTAAGAAGATCCTGCTTTGTGAAAATGAAATGATGGATCTATATTATGCTTTATTTTACAGTCATTTTTGTTTTAATTTCTAGAAATAATGCGGTTTCAATTTATTTTCCTGCTTAAAATTATCCATAGATTCAATTATTGATACTAACTTATTATGTTTCATGAACACAATGAGCTTTAAATTTAAAAATATTATTATTGAACATTATTTTAAATTATGTTTAATATCATTTCTTCATTCGATACGTGCACTTATTTAGTGAGAAAAAAATCAAAAAATCAAAATCATACTGAACTGAACCGAATTAAAACCCGATTCTTTTATTTTTTATTTTTTATAAAAAGAATGAGGTATCGATTTAAATAAAAAAAACGATTCTCATGAAACCTCTATGATTATAATTTTTTAACCCCAAAAGTTTGGGATATCCAAAAAGAATGATCGAACCTGGACCGAAGCGGTCCATTTACATGATTGTTTTGTAACACTTTTTTTTAAAAATTATTTTTGTCATTCTTCTTTTTTTTTTAAAAAATTATTTCAAAAATAGTATTTTAAAAATTCACTTCTCATTCTCTGTCTTTTTTTAGAGTCAAAATAATTTTTGAGAAATAAGTAAATGATTATTTTTTTTCTATTTACTTCTATTTTTGATGACCATTTATAAATAAATTAAAATTATCTTACCAAATTTAACTATAAATACGATTTAATCCTCTTACAAAATTTGATTGCAAATATTATTTTAATAACTTTTATAATTTTTTTTTATAATTTTATCAAACACTCAAAAATTACAAAATTAAAGGACAAGTAGAAACAAAAGAAGTAAAAAGAGAATAAGAAGGATTGAACATAAAATTGGTTACTAAAAAATTTACTCCAAAATGTGATCTTTAGGCATTTCCCCTTCTTCAATTCTTCAACTTACAGCAAAAAACAGTACAAATTCAAGGCCAAAATGACAAGAAATCCAGACAAGAACTGAATTTACAAGCAAAAATAGAGAGAGATTTATGGGAAAACAACACCAAAGGGTACTGGAAATACACGATAAGGATTCACAGAAACTGCAGTATTGAGTTGGTCGATGATGCAGCCAACTGCTTCAAGAAACACCATCACAAATTCAATGTACAGCTTCACCATTCTGAAGCAAATCTTCAACCTCTGAATCATCATTGTTGGTTGGTACCTTCAACTTCAAGAATTTATGCAGAGACAACTCTTATTCTTTTTCTTTCCCTACTTGTATTTTCCTCCCCAATTCATTGACATTTATAACTACTTCGACTTCTGTAGCTTATTCAAGTTTGAATCTGAAATGAAGGTCGAAAAATAGCACAAAAACATGATTGGTGGTACAAGGTAAGGAAGGACTTGTGTGGGGTTTGTTTCATTTGGAAATATGGACAATCCAACAATAATAATAGAGTGGTGTTGTCTTATCGATTCATGGTTCAAACTTGAAAATTGATAATTTATAAGCAAGTTAGAGGAAATGTGGAGAAATGATAACACATTTCCCAGAATGATATAGCGAAAAAATGTCGTAAGAATGATGGGTCTCATGTATTTAACACTAATTCTCACGTGTTTAATACTAATTCTACGTGTTAAACACCAATCACAATCGTTCATTTGGCGTTAAACACATGAGACCCACCATTCTTGTTCGTGCCCAAAATTTTGTGCGCTATATCATTTCTGGGAAATGTGTTTTTGAGTGAAGTGGGCGGTTGGTTGATTTTGAGTGATTTCGTTTTCTTCTTCGCTTTCACGTATGAAGTTTAATCACAACAAAGCGCCAGTTAGTGAGTAATATGTTTCTCCTCCAATTAAATTTTATTTTAATAAATATATTTTTTTTTACACAGGCGCAAACGCAATTCAATATATGGTTGATTTTGGGTAACTGTTTGGCAATTAAAATAGTTACTGGAACTCAATATATCAAATGACGCAATGCATATTGGGTCGCAACGGAAACAGACTCTTTGTATAATTACGAGGATAGTAAGGTCGTGTACATCTAACCCCAGGGGCGGAGCCAGGAAAAAAATTGGAGGGGGCCAAATTTTGTCGGGTTTAAGTAGAATGGTTTTGGTCGGATCAATTTAACCTACACGAAATTTTAAAAAAAATCAGTTTAAGCAAAAGATATAAAAAAAAATTACAAATTGATGAGAACTCCTTAAAGGTATTGTTCAATAGAAATATGTCGAATACATCTGATTTTTTTTCGAACTTGAGTCGAATGGGGTCAACTTTGACATATTAATGTTTAGGAAAAAATGATTTTTAATTTACTTTTTTTTATAGGTCAAATTTTTCAATTTACGAAATAGAATCTTTTTAACTAGAATCTCAAAAATAATTATATTAAAAAATATTAAAAAACATTTTAAAAACTGTTCGAAAAAATATAAGAAAAATATCTTTTAGAATTAATAAATAGCAATAAATGTTCCATGGTGTAATTGTTAACACTCTTCACTTTAATACAAATTATTATACATGTAAAGAAATTTATTTTTGAAGTTTGGTTCCACTAGAATATTCAAATTATTTTATTTTTGCTTTAATGTAGAATAGTTGATAAGAGTACAAGAATTTTAATTTAAAAATCACTAGTTTGATCCCTTTTGGCATGTTTCATTAATTGTTTTATACATGTAGTGTATCTAAACAGTAGAACATCCATAAATCGGGCCCATCCATTTTATTTAATTTATTTATTTTTAATATTTTAGATTTTAATAAAACAAAAAAAAACAAAAAAAAAACAAGTTACAATATTAAATTCAGTTTACCAACTTCAGGGCCATTTACCCTGTTATGTCAAGGCTACATCCTAAAATCTACACTAATATATATCTTAATTATATATATAATCTAAACCCTCGATCTTCAACCCTAAAACCCTAAACTCTAAATCCTAAAATCTACACTAATACATATAAAAAAAATGAATCAATGATGGTTGTTTTTTAAAAAATATTTAGATTTTTTTATTCGGTCCGATCGTCGATTTGGTCCAATTGCATTTTTTAAATTTTTTTATACTAGTTTTCGGCCGGTTCTGGCTGTCCAACCAATTGTCTGTTGGGCGGCGGGTTGGTGTCGGTCAGGCAAACCGCCGTGTCCGGTTCTGCAAAATTTAGAACTGATACCGGACCACAGGTCCCGGTCCGGTTCACTTCACAATCTATTTTGCCCAGCTCTACTCTATAATTCTCAAAACAAGATGACAAAGCCTTTTTCCTTTTCTGAGAAGGTGACTTGTCTTAGCAGTTGGCATGGAGAAATTGAACTCCTATGTAGACTGCCCAGGACCACTGATTCACGTCTAAGCTGAAACCAGACGGTGCGGGGGTGGTCCAACCGTCAGTCCAATTAGGTTCCCGGTTCTAGTTTCTGGTTCTTGTTCATCCGATTCTAGTACAATTGCGGCACAGTTTGCACCTCGATTCATGAACCGCCGGTTTGCGGCTAATTAATTAAAAAAATTGTCATTTAAATTTCATAAATTATATTTTTTTATGTATCAAAGTGTATATAAATTAAATAAAATATCTTATATAATTTATATATATATAAGTTTATTATTTATTAACTATATATAACCCTAAAACATATAACTATATATAAAAATTAGATTGTTAGTTCATAATTAATAAACTTATAAAAAAAGGAGGGTGAGGCTTGAACTTAATCATAAATGAATTAACATTAATAATTAAGTTGTCTACGTATCATTTATGTATATATACATAAATAATCAAAACCCAAATAGATCCACAACGTACCCAGTATATTCCCAACTTAGTTGGGGTCTTGAGAGTCAGATGTACACGGCCTTACCCTTGTAATTATACAAAGAGACAATTTCCGTTGCGACCCAATATGCATTACGTCATTTGATTTACTGAGTTCTAACAACTTCACTAAATAGAAGCACGGGAATTTAATAGAGTCATTTTGCTCTAGTCCATTCTTAGCATAAAACTAAAAGAATTGTCAATGATATTTTGCCTTAATTACGTGTTGGATCAATTCAAATCCTAAGCGAAACTTTAAAATTGGCGTGGCACCGCACCGGTAGATGTCAAAAACAAAAGTCAAACTTTGGCCTGGGCATTCAAAATTCGGAATTCGAAATTCGAAAATGGACATTTCCAATCCAAACCAAAAAAAATTGGAAGTGATGGATGCCACAAGAACTAACATCATGCTCATACTTGCATTTCTCTGATTTTATATGTACATACAGAAATTATGAAGCAGGTGGAATAAACAAGTGAAAGTGGTTGGATTAACATAAATCGGTCGACAAACGCATCCAACGTTACACAACAAACAACAACTCCGGAATCCATTTTTTGTACATCAATGAAATCATGATCCAGACAGTTGGTGCACCGAGCATGGAGTTTGGATGTATAAAGAAACCTCAAAATCCATTTTGGCTTGGACGAATCCTTGTGTCAGCCACTCTAGAGATCGCATAAGTATCTAATGCAAAAGAAAAGATTCTTACGGTAACCTTGTCCCGATTTTATTAGCTGCAGGCACATTTGCTGGATAACTGGACATTTGTTTTTAGACATATACATAATGGTCTTCGTCTATCATGTTGAAGTCATACGAAGTTATAGCTTCATGAAAGCGAAAATTCCATAGTCTGGAAGACTGTTTGAGACCATAGATGGATCTTTTAAGACGGCACACTTTGTCACCTTGTTCTGCTGAGACGAACCCAACAGGTTGATCCATGTATATCTCTTCCTCAAGTTTCCAATTGAGAAAGACAGTCTTTACGTCCATTCCATTTGGAACAACTCAAGATCCAGATGGGCGACCATGACTAGAAGTAGGCAAATTGAGGCAATTCTCACCACAGAAGAAAAAGTCTCTTAATAGTCTATACCCTCGATTTGGGTAAAGCCTTTCCCTACTAGTCGGGCTTTGAACTTCTCGATTGATCTATCAGCACCGTGCTTAACCTTGAACACCCATTTGCATCCAATTGGTTTCCGGCGTCGCGGTGGGTCAACAAGTTCCCAAACCTCATTTGTGTGAATTGAGATCATCTCTTCCTTCATGGCACTTAGCCACTTTTCTTTATCGGCAGAGTCCATTGCCTCATCATAAGACTTGGGTTCTTCAATTTCTAAAGGAGCGCAGAAGAATACGTTTACCTCGATTTGAAAATATCGTCGAGGAATTCTTCCGCATTCACTCCTTCGAGGAGCAGAATGTTCCTCTTGCCTTAACAAGGATTGACTCCTACTTGCCCCTTGGCTCGTGGGGTTGACGATATGAGTAGCGTTGATCCCACTGAACAATTGGTTCATGGGGCTTGTAATTATGTCGTCATGGCCTTGATTTTGAGAACTAATCTCGTGCCTAGGTTTGGGATGTTGAGGACTTACCTCTCTCCCTTGTTGATCCTCGTTTGTTCGAATGTGATTCTCGTTTGGCATGTTTGGTGGAGGACTAACCTCTCTATCATGCAGGCCCATTGTTGGCAAGGTCTCATCAGGAATGGGTGGAATTATACTACTTTGGGTGGAATGGTGAAACATACTCTCCTCCACACCCCTAGTCGTTAATGAGGCCTCAGGTAACTCATACAGAGGGACATCCTGTTTGATATCGCTGATAGTTAGAAATTGGTCTTCTAGAAATTCTACATTCCGGCTATCCATTTCAGTCATGCCGCCATTTGGGTGTTCACCGAACATAACATAACCTTTGGAATGTTCGGGGTAACAGATAAACACCTTTTTGGTTGCACGTGGACCAAGTTTGCCATGTTGGTGGGCCTGATTGTGCACGTAGCCCGCCGAGCCCCATGGTCGTAAATGGTCCAAAATGGGCTTCCGACCAGTCCATAGCTCATATGGAGTGGACGGGACACTCTTGCTTCGTACACGATTGAGGATGTAGGTTGCCGTAAGCAATGCATCTCCCAAAAAATTAACCGAGAGATTGGCTTGCGCCATCATGGATCACACCATGTCAAGCAAGGTGCGGTTAGGGGTGGGCAAACGGGATTCGGGAATCCTGACCCAAACTTTGTTCAGGGCTGGTTTTCCGGTCCCGAACCCGACTCGAGTCCTGCAGTCCCAAAAAATTTTGGAACTTCGGGCCTCGGGAAAACCCGAGGCCCAAACTTTTAATTTATTTTAGTTTATTTTTAATTTTTAATATTTTTTAGTATTTTTTTAATATTTTTTAATTTTTTATTATGAATCGGGACGGGTTTTCCCGAAGCCCGATCCCGGCCCAAATTTTTTTTCCCATCTTCCTCGTCCCAATTCCGACCCAAACTTTTTTCAGGATTAAAATCTTAGTCCCGAACTCAATCCGATGTTCCAATTTTTCACAAAAATCGGGACTCGGGTTTTCTTGAGGCTCGAATCCCGTTTGTCCAGCCCTACCTGAAAAGGTTGTTCTATTAGGGATTTGTCTCCCTCAAATCATGGAGAAAATATTGAAAAGTTATGAACTAGAATTTAGTCAAACTCATCTTGTACAAATGTAACGTATATGTATAAATGGATGAAAAACTATACGGTGAGATTATCAATGATTTCACCACTTCAAATCAATCTTTGTTCAACTTTTCATGGTATCAGAGCGTTTAGCTTGCGCTTCTTGATCGATCCAACAACCATTCTTCCTGTTGTTTTCTTCAGAACAGTTTCGTGCATCCCAACTCTCAGTTTATTAGCTTCTCCGGTGTTGTCTTGTGATCACAACATCTATTCTACTGATATATGATGGCAACGATCCATTACAACAAGCACTACTTTACAATTCATCTTACCTCAGTTTTTGCCCGAAGTATTTCCTAAGAAACACTTGTCTCTTGGTAATGGCTGCTCCTCAGTTTACTGCCACAAGTCTTCCTCCCGTGATTATCACGAAGTGTGATGGATCTAACTACCTCGTATGGGCGTCTCAACTTTGTCCAATCCTATGGAGCAATGATCTGATGAACATCGTAGATGGATCTGAACCTGCTCCTCCAGAATTCCTGACCGAAACTGCTAATGTTGCCTCTGCAGAATCAATTCGAAAAACAAATGCGGACTATACTAGCTGGTATAGAAAGGATCAATATTGTCTGAGTTGGGTGAATTCTACACTCACTGACCTAATTCTACATCAGGTATTTCATCTAAAGAAATCGTCCGAAGTTTGGAATTACCTCTCCGGCAAATTCGGTGGAAAATCCAAGACCGAACTCTTCGATCTCCGGCGTCACCTTCAAACATTGTCCCAGGGCACCAAATCCTGCTCATATTACATTGATCTGGCCAAACAAATCATGGCGGAACTCCGGGCCACCAGAGTTGATGTTTCCGATGATGACCTCATTAGCTATGTTGCTGGTGGTTTAAACCCTCAATTTGATCTCTTTATTGCTAATGTTAATCTACTCAGGGATGAAAAAGGCATGGAATTCAACAGATTTGAGAAGGCGCTGCGTTCGTTTCTAGAAAATTGTCTTCTGTAGTCCCGGAACCCGCGGCCTTCTTCAGTAAAGATCCAAAAAAATGGAAGGGACCGCCTCAAGTATTTCGTGGGCCTAACTCTTTTGGCGGGCCTAGTCACCAAAACCAACAACCCAATCTTAATTATGGTCGCAGGATTTTGCCTGTTTTTCGTGAAACTGGGCCAATTATAGGAAATCGGCCCACTGGCTCTAATCGGTATAATTAAGAAAGAACGGGTCGTGGCCGAGGAAGATAAAATATGGGATCTGGCTCGTTTGGCTGAAATAATCAACCCAATCTCCAAGATCAGTCTACTGAGTCCGATCCGTCAGGTGATCCTGCCCGTTGTCAGATTTGTGACCGCCCTTTTCATACCGCATTGGATTGTTATCAAAGAATGAATTTTACCTACCAGGGGAGACATCCCCCATCTCAACTTGCGGCTATGGCTGCCCAGACACTGTGTGGTTTGTTGATAGTGGTGCAAATAAACATATTACCAATGACTCTGCTCCTCTCTTGCAGCAGCAATCCTATTCTGGGTTAGATTCCGTAGATGTGGGTAATGGTACAGGTTTACATATTCAAAACATTCGCATACTATCTGTTAATTCATCTGCCCGTCCACTTAAATTATCTCATGTCCTTCATTGTCCAAATGCCACTGCTAACCTTCTATCTACCTATCAGTTTTGTATTGATAATCATTGTTATTTCATTCTCATTGAATCTGGTTATTTTGTTAAGGACAACAAGACGGGGCAGACACTTCTGAAGGGACCCTATGAAGGTGGTATGTATCCGATCAAGCTTGGAACCAGTTCTCAGAATATCAAAAAATGTTTTGGTTACACATGTTGGTACACAACCCACTTTTTCCATTTGGCATAACCGTTCAGGACATGCATAATCTGTCATTGTTCGACGTCTTATTAGTCAATCTGACATTAAATGTTCTAGTCATATTTGTAAGTCTGTATGTGAGCCTTTTCCACTTGGTAAAAGCAAGCAACTGCCGTTTGAGTCATCAAGTCGTGTCACTAGTCCTCACTACATTCCCTTTAGAATTAATTCACTCAGATGTATGGTCAACTTCGGTTTATTCGAATAAAGGCTTGCGCTATTATGTAATATTTATCGATGATTTTACTAGATTCACATGGTTATATCCCCTTAAAACAAAATCTGATGTGTTTCAGACTTTTAGGACATTTAAAGCATTGGTCAAAAATCAGTTTTCATTCAAAATTAAATCTTTTCAAACAGATGGGGGCGGAGAGTTCTGTTCCAATCAATTTAAAACTTTTCTCAATAGTGTTGGAATTTTTCACCGTATTTCATGTCCTCATACTCCCCAACAAAATGGTCTTGCAGAGAGGAAGCATCGCCACATTGTGGAAATGGGATTGACTTTATTGGCCCAATCTCATTTATCCCCAATGTTTTGGGTTGAAGCATGCTCTACTGCTATTTATATTATTAATAGGCTTCCCACTGAAGTTTTAAATCATGTTAGCCCATTTGAAAAACTGTTTGGAAAGAAACCTGACTACTTAAAATTCAGATCATTTGGATGCGCTTGTTATCCTCTTCTTCGTCCTTATACCACTCATAAACTCATGTTTAGAAGTTCAAGATGCATTTTCATTGAGTATAGTTCACAACAGTCGGGATATAAGTGTTATGATCTTGCTTTCCAAACCATATATCTATCTTGGCATGTGATATTCGATGAAACTGTGTTTCCGGCTGGTTTGGATCGGACTGCTAAAACATCTCCTCCGTCGGTGGCTGCCCCTAATTCAAGTACTAGCTCTCCCTTCTTGGGGACCTTTACCCCTACAACTTTTGGAAAATCTCTTAATCCAGGTACTTTGGAGCAAACTTTTCCTGTTACATCGGATTCAACTTTAGTGACATCTGACTTACTTGATCTAGTCCCAAATCAGCCCAATGAAATCGAACCCATTCATGAGGCTATTCCTCTAGCCATTCCCTAAACAGTTGATCTTATCCCTACCACAACCATGGTTACACGATCTAAAACAGGATCCAGTCGTCCCAAACAATTTTCTTACTACAATCTCTACTATGCCACTCGTCATCCCCTTCGTGCCCTTGTTAGTGTTCCGTTTCCCCGTGAACCTACAACTTACTTGCAAGATGCATCATCCCCGGAATGGCAAGCTGCTATGAAAGAGGAGTTTGATACATTGGTAGCCAATCATACATGGTCTCTATGTCCACGACCCCCTCAACATCATGTCATTCGGTACAAGTGGTTTACAAAATTAAACAGAAGTCAGATGGCTCTATTGATTGGTAAAAGGCTAGGTTGGTAGCTTGAGGATTCGAACAGGAGTATGGACTAGATTTCATAGAAACATTCAGTCCTGTGGTAAAGATTGCCACTCTTTGCCTCTTTCTCACTATTGCTGTTCATTTTGATTGGAAGATTAAGCAACCTAATGTGTCCAATGCCTTTTTCAATAGTGATCTTGATGAGATTGTTTACATGGAACAACCACCTAAGTTTCTGTCACAACATACACCAGACTATGTTGCTTTCTTTACAAAGCACTTCATGGCCTCAAACAGGCACCCCGAGCTTGGTATGTTCAACTCTCTCAGACACTTGTTGATCTGGGATTTCTATGCTCGATCAATGATTCATCATTATTCATATTTCACTTAGAAGATGTTCGATTATTTCTCCTGATCTATGTCGATGATATTTTTGTTACTGATACTTCTGAACATGCGATCACTACCCTTATCACCAGTTTGTAGGCTAGTTTCCGCCTTAGGGACCTAGGTGATCTTGGATACTTTCTTGGTCTTGAGGCAGTGTGTGATTCTTCTGGTCTCCACATTCGACAAAGTAAATATATCTCAGATTTGTTAGACCAAACCAAGATGATCGGTGCTAAACCACTTCCTTCACCATCTACCTCTGGAACTTATTTAGGGCAATCAGATGTTTCTCTTCTTGGACCATCAGATGTGACCCTATATGGACAGATGGTTGGAGCATTGCAGTACTGCACATTGTCTCGCCCTGACATTGCTTTTCCTGTAAATCAATTATGTCAACATTTGCATAATCCCTCGGTGGCAAATTGGGTTGCTACTAAGCATGTTTTACGATATCTCAAAGGTACTCCTGATCTTGGTCTATGGTATACGCCTGGTTCATTACAACTTCAGGCATTCTGTGATTCGGACTGGGCCGAAGATCCTCTTGATCGGTGATCAACCACTGGGTTTGGAATATTTCTTGGATCTTGCCTTATCTCGTGGTCAGCCAAAAGGCAATCAGTAGTGTCTAGGTCAAGCATTGAAGCCGAATATAGAGCCATGGCATTGCCCACTGCAGAAATGTATTGGATTCGTATGTTGTTCCAGGACTTAAAAATACCACTTGTTGACTGTCCTATTCTTTGGTGTGATAATATCAGTGCTTTGGCTCTTGCTTCTAATCATGTGTTTCATGCATGAACAAAACATATTGAGATGGACTATCACTTTATTCGAGAAAAAGTGATAAACAAAGATATTCTTATTCGTCACCTCAGTACTCATGACCATGTTACTGATATCTTCACTAAGGGTCTTGGTACCTCCAGATTTCAGTTTCTTCATGTCAAGCTCATGTTGGCTTTGTCTCCTATTTGCTTGAGGGAGGTTGTTAGTGATAATAAAGAAGACCATGATTTTAGGGATTTGTCATCCTCAAATCATGGAGAAGATATTGAGATTAGAGAGGACCATGATATTAGGGTTTTGTCTCCCTCAATCATGGAGAAAATATTGAAAAGTTATGAACTAGAATTTAGTCAAACTCACCTTGTACATATGTAACATATATCTATAAATGGATGAAAAACTATACGGTGAGATTATCAAAGATTTCACCACTTCAAGTCAATCTTTGTTCAACTTTTCATGTTCCTCCTGCATCATTTGCTTATCAGATACAAGTGTGTATCGTAAGACATAAAATCAAAAACGTAAATTCACTCTAAAAATCATTATTACGACTCACTATTTGCGTTATTCAAATGCATAATGCATTGTTCAAATGCATAATGCATAATGCATTGTTCAAATGCATAATGCGTTGTTTACTAATTAGCCACCTTATAATAAAAATGATAAAATTTCCCGATAAAAAAAATGCGTTGTTCACTAACGCCAAAGTGTGTAACAACACATAATTATTATGCATTACGCATAATAGGTTTCAAACCATAAACAATACCTAACGATTCACGAGTGTTTAGCATACGTTACACATAAAGTCAATAGTCTCAAACCTAATATGCGTTGTTCGATAACACGATTATAAATTCATGCGTTTGTTCAATTAACGTCTATCTTTAATTTTATAAGGAATCTAAGTATTATATGAACAACACCTAATGATGTATGAATTAAGAATTTGATTTTTTTTTTGTTAATTCTTTGTTGGAATTTTTAGAGTATATTTTAAATTCAATTTGACGAAAGTTTTGATTATTTCATATGAATATTTAGAATAAGAGGTAGATCCTACTCCGTATTCCTGTAGAGGATCGTTCACACGGTCACTAATAATTAATATGTGATCAATTCACACAAAATATGATCTAATTTAATATAATTGACTATCTGCAAAAATAAAGTGCACATATGCTTACTAGATTATTTACTTATTCTATAAATGACACATTTTGCAAAATTGTACTTTAATGCATTAGACATTTCGGGAGCAAATTTATTATCATATGTTCTGGATGATGAGATCCACCTAGAGGCAGCTTAGGGGAGACAATTAAAGTTGAAAATAAAGCAACACAACAAGATCAAGCCAAAGCGTTGATCTTCTTGAGACATCATATTCATAATGAACCCAAAATAGAATATCTGACGGTCAAAAATCCATTAGAGCTATGGACAAATTTACAAAAATACTATAGACACAAAAATATGTGCTACTGCTGAAGGCACGATATGATTGGACCCACTTGCGCCTCTAGGACTTCAAATCCGTTTGTACTATAACTCAACGTTATTTAAAATAACGTCCGTTCTGAAGTTATATGGTGAAAACATCACAGACTTTGAAATGTTTGAGAAAACAAATTCCACATTTCATGCCTTCAATATTACGAATTGCACGAGACCAAATATAGTTTTTTTCAGTCAATCTCCTTGTAAGATATATTGTTGTTCTGACTTCGGAGACATTGAAATAATATGAAGCATATTCTTCGCTATTTGAGCGGAACTTCAGATTTGGGATTATTTTATAACCGTGATACAGAACACAATTAATTGGATATGCAGATACAAATTCTCTTTCTGTCCCACATAAGGGAAGATCTCATACATAATACATTTTTACATATGGCGGTACCGCGATTTCATGGAGATTTATCAAGCAGGCATTGACGGCTACATCATCAAACCACTTAAAAATTATTGCAATACATAAGGCAAGCAGAGAATGCGTTTGGTTGAGGAAAATTTAGGAAATTTATTTACAAAGTCGTTGGTTAAAACTGCATTTCAACAAATTATATCTGGTATTGATATGAGACGTCTAAAAAATGTCTGAAACATGCTTTTGAGGGGGATAAACAATGCGCAGTTGTACTCTTTTTCCTTTGTTAAAGATTTTTCCATAGGTTTTTTCCTAAGTATGGTTTGAACAGGGCAACTTTGCATACTCTTGAATCCAGAAGTATTTAATTAGAGGACCATAAAAAATCCTTACTCAATTAGACTACAAAAGTATGTATCCTTAAAATTCGGTCAATTAAGGAAAATTATTATAAATACACATGATTGTATATGAATTGTGTATTGATTGTGATCGTTTCAAGATTTGTATCTTTTGTAACTCCAAATCCTAAATCTCTATATATAGAAAATATAATAAAAATAAAAATAATATATAAACTTTTAATAAATATTTTAATATCCTTTTCTTTTCTCCCTTCCGCTCTTCCTCTTCTACAAATTCTTTAAATTACGATGATGACATTAATATATATATATATATATATAGGGACCCGTTTGACTCACACATACTTTTACATTATGTATTACACATCATCATGGCTGTTGATTTCAACGGCCAGGATGAAAAGAATGAGTTCGCGATAACGCACGCAAAACCCTCCACGAATATGCGCGAATTCGATTTTCGTCGATTTCTTCGTCCAAAAGACGAAAAGTGTGCTTCTGCAAAGAACTCCTGCTAAATTCGTCGGACGTCATAAATTGGCCCGCGACTCGCTGGAAGAAAACAAGAAAAACGCGAAGAACTATTTCGGGTTTGAGTAAAAGTGTAAATTTTGTGCCCACTTCGGGAATCTTTGATGTATTTTGTGTAGAACGAGTTTCTTGCTTTTGTCATACTATTTTACAGAAATGGCAATTAGGTGATGCAATTGTTTCGTTCATGTTATTGTCCCTGTGGTCTTTTTGGTTCTTCTTCTTCCCTGCCTCTCTGTACAGATTCAAGTAAGTCTAATATCATTTTTTCAGTATGAAGTAATGCATGTGTCTCTCTTTTGTGTTAGCTTGTATTTTTAGTTGCACAACTTTTCCTACCCTCAATTTTGTGTTGCAGGAGCACCCTTTACACCAAGGTCCCCACTCCAGTTCTGTCCCTCTAATGGACGCATGTGATGCAACTATGCTGATGAGCAACACTTGCAGAAGCAATATGAATCAATTAATGTTTCGAACCCGAGCTGCGCTTCGGTTGTTAGATCTATCCTTTGCGCGGTAAGCAATAGATAACTAGCAATGTTGCAGAACTTAAATTGCTCAAATAGTCATGTCATACTTTGGCTGCAACTTGGTTTCTATTTTAATCGGGGATTCATATGTGACCTCCAAAGATGTCTGTTTAGTGTTTGTGTTAGATGATTAACTATATGCATTGAGCATTTTGCATCTCATAATTCACAGAGATGCGACCAATTTTCAGGCGAGCTTTTCAGAGTCAATTCTGCCCCTCGCGAACTTCCGGTGCTTTGTAACTCCACAGTCTCACCAAACTCGCCACAATCTAAGCAAGCGGCCACCAACTTCTGCTCACAAGTATGGAACAGTTGCCAAAATGTCTCCATTTCAAACTCACCCTTTGCTGCTTCCTTACAAGGCCAAGCTGGAGCACCTACAAGCTCAAACTCCACCAAGTTGACCGATATCTGGAAGTCACAGATAGATTTCTGTGGAGCTTTCGGTGGAGCATCTGATGACGGATTGCTATGCTTTAACGGATCGCCGGTGATCCTAACTGAGAGTGAAGCTCCAAGCTCACCTAGCGGCATGTGCATTGAGAAAATTGCGAATGGAAGTTACCTGAACATGGCTGGTCACCCCGATGGCTCAAACAGAGCCTTCTTTGCCAATCAGGCTGGCAAGATTTGGTTGGGGACTATTCCCAAAAGGGGTTCAGGTGGGATCTTGGAACTTGATGAGGCCAATCCATTTCTTGATCTAACAGATGAGGTTCATTTTGATGTTGAATTTGGCATGCTTGGGATTGCGTTTCATCCAAGGTTCACGGACAATGGTCGTTTCTTTACTTCTTTCAGCTGTGATAAGGCAAAGTGGCCGGATTGTGTAGGGAGATGTGCATGTAATTCTGATGTGAACTGCGATCCCTCTAAACTGAGTCCTGATAATGGAGCACAACCTTGCCAGTATCAAAGTGTTATAGCGGAGTTCACGGTTAATGGAACAGCATCAGGGCCTTCGTCGGTATATGCCAAACCTTCAAAGTTCTGTAGGTTGTTGCATTCTTTAACACCTCATGAAAGAAACTAATTAAGCTTCTTTTACCAGGCAACAAGGGCTGACCCTTACGAAGTCAGAAGATTATTCACCATGGGGCTCCCTTTTACTGCACACCATGGAGGGCAAATACTTTTTGGACCAGAAGATGGATATTTGTATTTGATGATGGGAGATGGTGGGGGCAATGGAGATCCATACAATTTTGCACAGAACAAGAAATCTCTACTTGGGAAGATTTTGAGGTTTGATGTGGATAACATGCCGAGTGAGTTTATTGCACCCATCTTACTTGTATAGGTCCATCTTCAGATGTGTATATATTTTCATTGTATTGCTTCGGGATTACTGTTCAGATGGAACTGAAGCTTCTGATCTCGGTTTGTGGGGAAATTATTCCATTCCCAAGGACAACCCTTACAGTGAAGACCAAGATCTGGAGAAAGAAATATGGGCTATGGGATTACGGAATCCTTGGAGATGTAGCTTCGACTCTGCAAGGCCTTCGTACTTCATGTGCGCAGACGTCGGACAGGTAATCGAGTTTACTGCAAGCAACGCTTACAGGTACAGCTGATTACTGCATTAGAGGTTTCAACTGAGTTTCTTTGCTGAACAATTCAACAGGATCAATATGAAGAGGTTGATTTGATCACCAAGGATGGAAATTATGGATGGCGTGCCTATGAGGGTCCCTATCTGTACAATCCTCCTCAGTCACTCGGTGAAAATAACTCAGTACAGTCAATACGGCTCATCTCCCCTGTCATGGGATATCATCACTCAGAGGTAAACACAAAAGAAGGCTCAGCCTCTATTACTGGTGGATACTTCTACCGATCCATGACTGATCCCTGCATGTATGGAAGGTAATACCAATACTTGAACTTATGACCCTGTAAATAATCGCATGGCCTCCCAAAGTGCTTAACATATGCTCGATTTGCAGGTACTTGTTTGCAGATCTTTATGCAGGTGCTGCCTGGGTAGGTACTGAACATCCCATCAACAGTGGGAACTTCACGAGCAGCAAGATTTCATTTACCTGTGCACAGGATTCCCCTTTGAACTGTTCATTTACTCCTGGAAAGCCATTACCTGATTTGGGTTACATTTTTTCATTTGGGGAAGATAATAACAAGGATGTTTACCTCCTGACTTACACTGGAGTTTATAGAATCGTTCGGCCCGGCCGTTGCAACTACACATGCTCAAGGGAAAGTGAGTCAACTGAAGTATCATCTCCCAGCGCTGGAGCTCCCCCTGGTTCACTAGCAAGCCGGCTGAGCAGTCTGTATGAGACTTTGCTGGTTGTTGTTTCATTTATGTTCATTCTCACTAACTTTAGCTGAATGTTGCTCTCTTCCACGGTACTAGCTGGATTGGTGATATATTTGTTTGTTTATCATCACTTGTAGAAGAAAAGTTGAAACATTTGTATCCAAGCTACTGTTTGAGATCTAGTATGTTTGGGTTTGCACGAAGTTATGAATAGCCTTCAATTCCCAACAAGCAGGATTGAGATGGTGTTTCAATAAACTTCTCTCGAGATCCTTGGTAATTAGTAAATACATCAACTATATCTAATCTATGCTGGCAACGAGTACCCAGCAATTTGCCAAACATGTTCTGTCTAAATGATTACTGCACATACAGGATTTACAACATACCATGATACTACCTCTGCAAAACTTGGTCATGTGATTTTAAGTCAGGTGATCCAGTCCAATGATGCTGAGGATCCCAAGCTGCACTCATCTCATGTTGCAACAAGAAGGTTTTCCTAGATGTATTAGCTTCTGCCAAAGACAGGACATCTGCCTCGGGGATTGGTAATGAGCGGTTATGTAGTCTTCTATGCAACCGAATTGGCAAAACTTCAAGCTATGGACATACTCCACTGGCTTCGTACTGTTGAAATTTTCAACCCACATTCCAACACTGACATCTTCCATTTTAAACAGCTGTCAGATCAAGAATGTTGTTTTAGGTAAGGCTCGCAAATGGGATATTCCTGTACTGGAAAATGGGAGTCTGAAGTTGTTTATGTTTACCCTTAGCTTGTGTCTCTCAAACTCGGAGAGGATGTACTTAGCAATGTCGGATGAGAGAATGTAACCTGGGCCATTTGCATATGGTGGATAGTTCTCCTCCGGCCATTCCTGAAACGTAATCACATAGGAGTACGAATGAAGTAGGCATTTCAAGGAAGTCTGTGACTGTGACACACAATTGCACGAAAAGGTGGATAATAGAAGAGCAAATGAATGACGGACATAAAACACAAGTCGGCAAGTAGAAGTAAGGAAGATCCAGTTACATGGAGTACCTCATACGTAACAGCCCATTTTCCACTGCGCTGAGGCCTATGATAGTAATTCATATTCCCAATATATAAGCTCTTGTCATATGAGACTTTTCTTGCTTCACTGATAATAGCGTCTACCCTTACAAATGTATCATCGTCACCCTTCATAACATGCTTCGCTGATACAGTCCTCACCTGCATTCACAACACTAATTCGGTTTATTTCACGAGGGAATACGAAAGAGAGAACAAACTTGCAAGGAACCGCCACTGACCCCATACTCGCAGATGGCTACTGTTTTCAGAACAACAAGGTCATAGTTGTCCATGTATGGTACTATAACAATGTCGCGAAAAAACTCAGCTTCTTTCTTCACTTCTATGTTTGTTTCCCTTCTACCATGCTGTCCAAAGTTGGGTTTCAGGATTAGTTTCAACAGATTGTGAAAAAGGATTTTCAAATCTGTTTCGTAAAAGACAAATCACTTTTACCCACCAAGGCGACAAAGAAGCGTGCAACAACATTTGAGGATTTGATTAAATTATGCTGCATCCAGGACTTCCTCACTGCCATCCTTTCCGCAAAGTGGTTGCCCGCTGAAAGAATGCCAATAAACAGTTCAACTGGCTTGTCTGGAATAGGAGGAGCCTTCCATATTTCAGACAAATCAAGATGTCTCTGAGGAGCAAAACTGGGGTGCGATGAGGGCAAGGATGCAGCAAAAACGGAATGGACATCAACATCCCCATTTAAGGATAATCCAGTGGCATCGTCAAGAGTGAATCCCTAAGCATATTGGAATCAATCCTAAGCACTTCCAGAAAGATCTCTCATAGGAATAACAGAAATAAAAGAGCAGCAAGTTTCTCACAGTGCGATATGGAAATGAGGTGATATGCCTCCCATCAACATTGACATGGTAACCTTCCAAGCCGGCGGTGAGAGTGAGCACAAATAATTTGTCTTCCACAAAAGGGAATGGCCAATCAACAGCTACCTTTTTTGTTCTTCCTATTAATCGGTTCAACCACCATGTTGCCTTTGATTCCTCTGACCTGTTATCATCATCCCTTATCCACCTTTCACATTTCACCATCTCATCAACTGCATAAATTTCAATGGAAGGACCATTTTACAATCAAAGCATTGTACTAAATAGCTCAACTTGGAATTTCATTCGTATGGATGCGAAGAAAAAGTGCAAAAACAGATGAAATTCATCCCAAATGCAAGACCTTTTAATAAAATAGCAGTATGGAAAGCGTAATTGAGAAGGCAATTCTTTCTTTTAAAGCTTACCAGTCTCTTCATCAGCCCGCGACCTCCAACCTTCGCAACGTTGGGAGGTTCCCCACTGCATCCTGTAACAAGTATTCATCTCAATGACAGGCAATCCACTCCAATCACCCTTCAACCTCGGATTAAAATGCAGGATCCTCGGTGGATCCTCCCCCTCCACCGTCTTTAGCCCCTGTA